>QRFJ01004423.1:0-35460 GCA_006176705.1 Cocos nucifera
CCTGCGGTACGCTACTCAATCTTAGATTCAATTGATCTAATTGAGATTCAATTTGGTTTCAAGGAAACATCAAATAGCTAGCACTCGATTGAACCTGATGGTTTCTTCTTATTATTCTATCCCAGTAAATAAGTTGTCACCTTGTCTGAAGCCAAAGGAGTTTGCTGCCTCAATCAGAGGCTCTCTTCATATGGTCTGAAATGAGGTTGTCAAAGTCAGAATAAGAGTTGGTCTTTATTTTTATAAGGCACAATTACCGCCATTTTTGGTCAACCTACCATTTTTCTTGTTCTTTGGACTTTTGTCAAAAAGCTATACCTTAACCTTTGACTGGTCAAACGTTGACCATTGACACTTTGACTTTTGACCACATGTCATGCACCTATTGGAGAGCTGGTGGGGGCCTGTCCCCCTGCCAGAACCTGGCAAGGAGAAGGGCGCACGCCACCCTAGGCGTGTGCCCAAGTTGGAGGCGCCTAGGAGTCCTTGTTGGACAAGGACTCCATCTCCCTTTTGGATTCCAATTAGAGTTCTTCTAAGAATCCAACTTTGACTGGTCTTAGGCACCCTCTAAGGAGGAATCCAGGGGACTCTATTCCCACCAATCAGATTTAGATCTGATTTCACAAAGGGTTGTGATTGGTTGGGAAGAAGAGGAGTTGGATCACAGTTAGTCTATAAATAAGACCCTGTACGCCCAACTCAAATGAGTGATTAAGAGATTTCCCATGCCCCAAGGCTGCCTCTCCCCTCCTTCTCCATGCCAAACCACTCTTCTCCCCTTGCTCTCCACGTCCAAAAGGAGTTTTGGATTTTGGTTGGTGCGATTCAGATCAAGAGAAAGGCGATCAAAAGCAAGAAGGCTGCGCTGCTGCAAAGGACGACTGCTGATCTTCAAAAGGAGTTTTGAAGATCCTCCAGATCAGATCCAGATCTAATTTTTGGAGGATGTGATAGAGAAGAAGAGGATCTCCAGATCCAAGCCCGAGTGGATACCGGTAGAGGCCAGGCGCTTGCGTGGCTAGATCCAGAACCTTCCGCTGCAATACAGGATCATCAACAGGGTAATAGGATTACCCAAATCAGGTAAATTAAATTTGATTTAATTTATCTTATTTTATTTTATTTATTAAAATAATAAGAATTCAGATCTAAAATATCTCAAGATCTGATTATAGATCAAAGAGAAAAATTTTTGAAATATATCTCTTGATCTGATCAGATCTGAACGAACCTGGACCGGAAAAATCAGGATTTTCCCTTCAACTGGTATCAGAGCCATGGTTCTAAAATTGTTTAGATCTGATTTTAAATTTATTTTAATTAAAAAATAATTGATTTTAGATGTCACATGAGATGTGATCAGATCTGAAATCAGAAAAAATTAAAATTAAATGATTTGGATCTAAGATTAGAAGATATGCATGACTAGTTCTAGAATAGAATAGTTCTATAGAATAGTCTTGCATGTTTTGATTTAATCTGATTAAATCATATTTTAGATCCTTTTATTTACTATTTTTTGATATTATAAGTGTTATAATAACATCTAAAAAATAGCAAATAAAAATTATTTAATTTTAAATATCATATGAGATATGATTGATGCATGTCTAGACTAGTTGTAGAATAGTTCTACATAATTGTCTAGATTAGAATTTATTTTGATTAGATCAATTTAAATCTAATTTTTTAGATTATTATGAGATAATTTAGATCTGAAAATATGCATGATTCGATACATGAGATGTATGCAAAATATGCCATGATTAGATCTACTTTGTATATGAGATATATGATATAGATCTGATACTATTTTGTAGTATTGAATGTTCCTGATTAAGGCGTTCCTCTTGGCCGTCCGGTCATAAGAACGAAGAAGGGTTTAAAGGCCCTCTCTTCCCATTCGATGGGGTGTTCTTATGATGTGTAGGGGTGCTGCGTGTTCGTCCTTAATCAGAAACCCAAAACTTACTTTCTGCAAAACCCTAGATCCTGAAACCCTAGGATTTATTGTGCATATTTTGTTTATGAACCCTACTTAATTAAGAATTAAGTTTATGGAATATTAATTAGGTCTAAAATTGAGAATTTCAGATCTAAGACATATTCATAATACTGGGTTCGGGCTTGGGTAGCTCAATTAGGTCTAAGCGGTTGATCAAACCGAATCAAGAGTTGGTTAGATGGGATCAACAATGCTTAAATTGACCAGCCTAATAGGATTAAGTCTGGGTCAAGATCGAGTCACGATCAAGCAAGACCTAATTAGGCTCAGAGGTTAGAGTCTGGATTGTAGGCTAACCCAATTGGTTCTGACTCAACAATTTGGTGTCTAAGGTAAGTTTGGCACATACGACCGACTGGTTTTTAATTGGAAGCTACTCGACCTGAATGCGTTCTTGTACGAGTTAATGGCATATTCCTTCCACCGGTCTCACTTACCTGGCCATATCTGTTGACACAGTTCTGATCTGAGGTGGTCAATAATCCGAGCTAACCCATGCCACTAGGTTAGTCATAATTGTTATGACTAAGCCAAGTCTAGTTTAATGAGACCTGAATCAATTCTCCCTAAGAAAAGATTAAGTCTGAGGTCTTCCACCATTGTAGATGTGCGGGCCCTTCCCGGGGTTGATTGTTCTCGGCTGGATACAGTGGCTCAGTTGCACCGGGAAGATGCAACCATGTCTATTAGGCATTGGATGCTATGGGCTGGAGGATGAGTTGGGCTCAATATTTCGGATACGGTGAGAGACTCAATTAGGAACCCAGTCTATGCAAATGGTGGGTCTGACTTAACTAAGGAGTGGATCAATATTTCCGGATACGGTGAGATTCATGAATTAGAGACCAAGTTTGGGTGCACCATGATTAGAGAATCATTGAACAAGAGTTGTTCACTCATTGGCTAACCCATCACCAATAACTGTTAGGTGAGGTGATGAGTCAGTTGGTGAGACCGCACCACCCACTAGAAATCATTAATCATGGAGATTTTCGCATCTCTACAGAGGGAGTGTAGGGATCCGAGAAAATAGTGGGAGCTAATTTGTTTAAAAATAAAATCCCTAAACAAATTGGTCAAGTCAAAATTACAGTATCTAACTAGAATCTTTGACTCTCTACAGGAAAATGTCTGCGTCCAACCCATTGGCACGTATCCTGGACACACATAGACTGACTGGACCCAATTATAAAGATTGGCTCAGGAACTACAAAATTAGTTTTGGGTTCAGAGAAGTTAACCCATGTTTTGGACCAGGACCCTCCCACCTTACCAGCCCGTCCATCCTGTTGAACAGAGAGCGTCTCTGGAAAAATGGATTAGACGAAGATAATAAGGCCAGATATTACATGTTGGGCTCGATGTCTGATGAGCTCCAGCGCCAACATGAAGATATCGGGACTGCTCGCCAAATGTTGGCTCACCTGCAGGAGATGTTTGGTGAACAGAGTCGCGCAGCCAAATATCAAGTCACGAAATGACTTTTTAAGGCTAAGATGCGTGATGGGCAGTCAGTCCAAGATCACTGTCTGACAATGATCAAGGACATGGAAGAGCTTGAGAAGCTCGGTGTGAAGTTGGACTTGGACCTGCAGAACGATATTATTCTGCAATCCTTGACTGATGCATATGGGCAATTCATCATGAATTACCACATGCATAAACTTCAAAATTCCTTGGCCGAAGTTAATGAATATGCTGGTTACCGCTGAGCTTTCTATGAAAGGTTCTAAAGGCTCAGTTCTTGCTATGGAACGGACTTCTTCCAAAAGAAAGTCTTATGGAAAGAAAAAGAAGTCTGTGAAAAAGCAAAAGGTGGAAGGATCAAAGAAGAAGAAGGCAGAACCGAAGAAGAAGGCCGATGGCAAAGGAAAGTGTTTCCATTGCAACAGCGACGGCCATTGGAAGCGGAACTGCCCTACTTACCTGGCCACCCTGAAGAACAAGAAGGAAGGTCCTTCTGGAGGTATGCTCGTTATTGAGTCTAACCTTACGGTTTCTTCTGCATCCAGTTGGGTGCTTGACTCTGGTTCTAGTGCTCATCTGTGCACTTCTATGCAGGGTCTTGAGGATAGCAGGAGGCTGAGGGATGGAGACATGATCCTACGCGTCGGTAATGGAGCAAGAGTTGCTGCAGTAGCCGTGGGAACATACCCTCTTCGATTACCATCTGGTTTAGACTTAGTTTTGAAAGACTGTTATTTTGTGCCTGCAGCTAGCAGGAATTTGATTTCTGTTTCATGCTTAGCACAAGAAGGTTATGTGATCACCTTCTTTAAGGACCATTGTAACATTCTTTATGAAAGAAATAAAATTGCAAATGGTTTCCTTATTAATGGTCTTTATCAGCTACATATTGATGTACCTGTTTTAACTATCGAGCAAAACGTGAATGCCAAACGACCTAGGGATAGTCCAAACGACAGATATCTATGGCACCTGAGATTAGGTCATATAGCAGAAGATAGGATTCAACAAATTGGAGAAAAATGGGCTATTGAGTCCATTGACTTTTGAGTCGTATCCAACTTGTGAATCTTGTCTTCAAGGCAAAATGACTAAACTCCCTTTTGTTGGACATGGGGAGAGGGCCACAGATCTCCTTGCCCTAGTACATACTGATGTGTGCGGCCCATTCGATGTGCCGGCTAGAGGCAATTTTGTCTACTTCATTACCTTTACCGATGATCTGTCTAGGTATGGGTATGTGTATCTTATGAGACACAAGTCTGAAGCTTTTGAAAAGTTCAAAGAATTCAGACATGAAGTAGAAAAACAAACTGGAAAAACCCATTAAGGTTCTTCGATCAGATCGAGGAGGTGAATACCTTAGCCGGGAATTCCTAGACTATCTTAAGGAAAATGGCATAGTCTCTCAATGGACTCCACCAGGAACACCTCAACTCAACGGGGTTTCAGAACGGAGAAATCGGACTCTATTGGATATGGTTCGATCCATGATGAGCTTCACAGACCTCCCTGATTTTCTTTGGGGACATTCATTGTTAACTTCAATCTATCTACTGAATAGGGTTCCCTCTAAAACCGTTCCTACCACACCGTATGAGATATGGCACGGTAAGAAACCAAGTCTGAGTCATCTCAGAATTTGGGGTTGTCCGGCTCATGTCAAAAGACAACAAGCGGACAAGTTAGAGTTTAGGTCCTTTAGAGCTCGATTCATAGGATATCCTAAAGAGTCATTAGGATACTATTTCTACATTCCAGAAGACCACAATGTGATTGTGAGTCGACATGCCATATTTCTTGAAAAATAGTTTATTCAAGATAGCGGCATTGGAAAGCAGATTAAGCTTGATGAGAAAGTCTCACAAGCAGAAACGAGCTAAGGACCAAGTGGAACCAAATCAGGTTGAGCCAATAAGAACACTACCTCCTCCACCTCGTAGATCGGAAAGAGTTTCCCGTCCCCCTGAAAGATACTTAGGTATTATTTCAGAGGATGTAGAGGAAATGTTCCTCATAGGTAATGGTGCTCATGGTGATGATCCCAAAACCTACAACGAGGCGATATCAGATATCGACTCCGAGAAATGGCTTAGAGGCAATGAAGTCAGAAATTGACTCGATGCACTCAAACCAAGTCTGGACCTTGGTAGATCCACCAGAAGGTATAGTACCTATTGGGTGTAAATGGATCTTCAAGAGAAAGATTGGTGCAGATGGGAATGTGGAGACATTCAAGGCTAGACTAGTGGCAAAAGGTTATAGTCAACGCGAAGGCATTGACTATCAGGATACCTTTTCCCCAGTAGCTATGCTAAAATCCATCCGCACATTGCTTGCTGTTGCAGCCTATTTCGATTATGAAATATGGCAAATGGACGTGAAAACGGCATTCCTAAATGGATATCTTGAGGAAGATATCTATATGGAACAGCCGCTAGGTTTCACATCCAGTGATACTGATCACAAGGTTTGCAAGCTGCAAAGGTCCATATATGGACTTAAGCAAGCATCTCGGAGCTGGAACACTCGTTTCAATGATGTGATCAAAAAGTTTGGTTTCATCAAAAATGAAGAGGAACCATGTGTTTTCAAAAGGGTCAGTGGGAGCGCTGTTGTCTTCCTCGTATTGTACGTGGATGACATCCTCCTTATTGGGAATGATATTCCCATGTTGACATCAGTCAAGATGTGGTTGTCCAAGGAATTCTCCATGAAAGACCTAGGTGAAGCATCCTTTATTCTAGGAATTAAGGTCTATAGGGATAGACCGAATAGGATGCTAGGACTTTCACAGAAGATGTACATAGAGGAAGTACTAAAGAGGTTTAGTATGGAAAACTCTAAGAGGGGATTAATACCCTTCAGACATGGTATTCATCTTTCCAAGAAGATGTGCCCCTAGCACACCTGAGGAAATAGAACGCATGAGCAAGATCCCTTATGCTTCTGCAATAGGGAGCCTCATGTATGCCATGCTATGTACACGACCTGATATAGCCCATGCTGTGAGTGTCACAAGCAGATATCAGTCAAATCCAGGTGAAGAACACTGGACTTCTGTGAAATGTATCCTTAAGTACTTGAGAAGAACTAAGGATATGATGTTGGTCTTTGGTAATGGAGAACTCCAAGTCCAGGGATACACAGACTCGGATTTCATGTCCGATATAGATGATCGAAAGTCGACATCTGGGAGTCTGTTTGTGTGCAATGGTGGTGCTGTCAGCTGGAAGAGTTCCAAGCAAAGTGGTGATATCACCTCATCCAGCGATTACCTCGAGAAAGGGTTACGTCGAGGTCAAGAGAGTCAACTCCGCAGATAATGTGGCAGACCCACTTACAAAGCCGTTGGGCCAGCAGAAGATCGAAGCCCACCTTGAGAAGATGGGACTTAGACTTGTAGCCAATTGGCTTTAGGACAAGTGGGAGATTGTTAGATATATGTGCCCTAGAAGCCAGAATTGGCTGACACTTGTAATACACTTCTAGGGGCAAAATTATAATTTTGACTAAAATCAATAAAATGGGTTATTTTCTATCACATATGTGTATTTAGTGTCTGTGATACATCCTTTGAGTTAATGGTAATGATAATTCATATTTTCAAGAGTTGAAAATTTAAGACATGAATAATCATTATTAACTCATAAATTGCTCCCGACCATAGGATCATCACGAGGATGGTGATTGATCCGGAAGGTTGGTGTACAATCGCTTCTCTTTAGTAGATGAGTCTTGAGTCTACGGTGTGGAGACACCGGAGCGAGAGTACAGGTACTCGTTAGAGAACGAGGGCACTGAGCGTGACCACCTCGAGTAGTCATTAGGGAGTCTACCTTCTCGTCAATGACTGACTCGATGCTGCAGTAGTGTGTCTGGTTCTTTGACCTGAGGATGCATCGGCAGTTCACCTTGAGGGTGTTATAGTTTGACTACACCATTACTCGGTCTCCTAGCCATATGGAACCCTGAGGTGTATGTTGGCTATAGCATGTTCATTGTAGGAACTGGATTGGCATCAAGATGGAATCTATCTACCTCGGTGGTAGAGGAGCAGCCCTATGATGATCATGAGAATCAAGTCCAGAAGCCCATGGCCATGGCAGAGTGAAATAATAGAAAGAGTTTCTATTTAGATTTTCACATTGGACTCGAATCGAATGATTACATCATATGACAGAGACTAGGGTTTGACGAGTTTCACCTTAACCCTAATCTGATCGGGGCTCAAGATAGAAGAACTTAATCACACAGGTAGCTGCACCAAGAGGTTCGCATTCAGCTCTGATGGGTTGCCACCATATACTGCTAGGTGTCACTGGTGGATTTTGGGAGCAATTAGAATGATTTAGATGATCGATCATTCTAGCTGTTCGAATCAGAAGAGTTCTGATCCATCGAAAGGAGTTTCGATGATGTCGATGATAGAGATCATGACATATCCCATTACCATACAGAACTGAACCTAACTGGGTCACACAAACAAGGGTTTGAATCTGGTGATCATCAATTGAACTGATCTAGTTCAATTGATCTGAATGAGATTCAATTAGGTTCAAGGAAATCGTGCTAGCACTCGATTGAACCTAACGTTCTTCTTTTACTATCATAAATAAGTTGTCCTGTCTGAGCCAAAGGAGTTTGTGCTCAATCAGAGGCCTTCATATGGTCTGACTGGAGGTTGTCCAAGTCAGAAAAGGTTGTCTTATTTTGTAAGACATTACCTGCCATTTTTGGTCACCTGCCATTTCTTGTTCTTTGACTTTGGTCAAAAGTCTACCTTTGACTGGTCAAACGTTGACCATTGACACTTTGACTTTTGACCACATGTCATGCACCTATTGGAGAGCTGGTGGGGGCCTGTCCCCCTGCCAGAACCTGGCAAGGAGGAGGGTGCACGCCACCCTAGGCGTGTGCCCAAGTTGGAGGCGCCTAGGAGTCCTTGTTGGACAAGGACTCCATCTCCCTTTTTGGATTCCAATTAGAGTTCTTCTAAGAACCAACTTTGACTGGTCTTAGGCACCCTCTAAGGAGGAATCCAGGGGACTCTATTCCCACCAATCAGATTTAGATCTGATTTCACAAAGGGTTGTGATTGGTTGGGAAGAAGAGGAGTTGGATCACAGCTAGTCTATAAATAAGACCCTGCGCCCAACTCAGATTGTGATTGAAAGATTGAGAAATTCAAATTCCCCATGCCCCAAGGCTGCCTCTCCCCTCCTTCCTCCATGCCAAACCACCTTCTCCCTCTGCTCTCCACGTCCAAAAGGAGTTTTGGAGCTTGGTTGGTGCGATTCCAGATCAAAGAAAGGCGATCAAAAGCAAGAAGGCTGCGCTGCTGCAAAGGACGACTGCTGATCTTCAAAAGGAGTTTTGAAGATCCTCCAGATCAGATCCAGATCTAATTTTTGGAGATGTGATAGAGAAGAAGAGGATCTCCAGATCCAAGCCCGAGTGGATACCGGTAGAGGCCAGGCGCTTGCGTGGCTAGATCCAGAACCTTCCGCTGCATACAGGATCATCAACAGGGTAATAGGATTACCCAAATCAGGTAAATTAAATTTGATTTAATTTATCCTTATTTTATTTTATTTCTAAAATAATAATAATCAGATCTAAGACATCTCAGATCTGATTAGGATCAAAGAAAAAAAATTTTGAAATATATCTCTTGATCTGATCAGATCTGAACGAACTTGGTCCGGAAAATCAGGATTTTCCTTCAAATTGATGATCAAATACGATTGGAGTTTAACTTAGTGCATGTATTATAGGAGGATCAATTATCAATTAGATTGCTAATTAGCTTAATTTGATTAATCCAGATAGCTAAGATTAAGTCTAATTAAATATTATTTAATTAGATCTAGTTTGGGCTTGATTGGATCAAGTCCAATTGGTTTATTGGATAAGCTAAGAGCAAGGAAGAACTAGTCCTAGTTCAACTAGGACCTGGGTCAACTCAATTTTCTAATTTGATTAAAAAAATTAAATCTAAATTAAATTAAAATTAAATCTAATTTAATCTAATTAAATTAATTTCTTAATTGGATTAGGTCCTAATTTAACTAGGTTGATTTACTTCTAGTTTGATTTGTTTTAACAAACCATATATGACCAAGTCAAAATAGGAATCCTAGTATGACTAGGATTCCCTATCCTTGCACCAGCTTAGTCCCAATGCCCACCCTTCATGCCCCCTTTGATTTTGCATGAATTCTCCATGCCAACAAGAAGCCCACCATGTCTCAAAGTCCTCCTCTTTCTTTCTTGCATGGTAAATTAAGTATGGACCAAGTCAAAGTAGGAATTGGTTTTGATTTCAACTTCTATGAGATAGAATTTTAGGAAACAAAAACTCTTCCTATAGTACACCGATTCCATCTAGATTTTTTTTGTTATTTTTGTGGCTTCGAGAGGGTTTTTGAATGACAAAACCTAGTGGTCCATAGTATAAAAGAATGAGGGGGAACCCAAGAGTTAGGTGCCCCAAGTCATGCCTTAATTGGACCTTCCTTACTAGATATTTGACCTAGAGAAAGAGTGGTCCATATCTCTCTATTTAAACTAAATTTTGGGCTGATTTTTTCATGGATTTTAGATATTTGAGCAGGCTCTTGGGCATGGAATGCCAGGGAAAAATTTTTCTAGGGTGTGGGAATTTTAATGATACCAATCAAGGTGTCTATGTGAGAGAATAAAGAAGAAGAGGAGGATCTTCTTCTTGGATTTTGTACTACACCTCTTCCTCCATTATTTGTGAGCTTTTGAGATAAGTCTCAATATCACATATCATCTTTCTCAACTTTTAAAAATTAGAGAGTCCATATTTCGAAGAAGAAAGATCCAAATCAGTCATCAAAGAAGAATCAGCGCAGTTCTAGCAAACTATGCTGATTTTCGGATACCAAACATCTTATCGGCATTTGTAGGCTCATGTGGACATCTCTTAGAGGCTGGACATGTGTGGAACTTGCAACATCATCCACAAGTCTGGATCAACAAGTTGAAATGTCTAACTTGCATAGGTAACAAAGATCTGATCTCCTGTTACTTATATGATTCTAATCTAGTATAGATTTGTATTGATATGATCAACACTTCTTCTTTCTTTATGTTTTTAATTTTTGATTTAATGTCATGCAATAATCATGTAATAGATCTTATATCTAGGATATTTTTAGATATTTAAAATTAATTTGATTAATTTAAGTCTTTTGCTGCCTGATCTTGAAAAAGTTTCAAGATCTAGTCCTGAAATCTAAAATCTATTTCCTTCAATATCTAGATTGATGGATTGATGATCCGCTGCCATAGAGAACATCAAAGGTCTTCTCAGGTTCATGCTAAAGATCAAGGGTTTTTGCTGTAATTGGTATCAGAGCGATACCGATTGTCTCAACATAATTAGACTAGATTAAACCTAACTTATTTTGGCTTAATTAGGCTTAGTTAAATCTTAATTAAATCAAAAATTGATCAAGTCCAACCCCTGATCAAATCAGGGAACAAACTTCCTCGGCGATTAGATCATCTCATAACCTAATCGGATCAAATTCAATATAATCCAATTCAATTGGACTTTATCCAAAAGTCATTACTCAATCAAATTAAGTTAATTAGTAATCAAATTACTAATTAAATCTCTCATAAATATAGAGCCAAAATCTAGTAGGTGTTCAGTCAACAGAGTCCCATCAAAATGAAACTCTTGATCGAAGAGTTTCAAACTAGTTGGACTCTTGATCCCAGTGTCCCAAATGAGTGAAACTCATGATTATGGAGTCCCAAACCTATAGGACTCTCAATCATAGAGTCTCAGACAGGCACGACTTAGAGTCTTAGTGCAGTAGGACTTGGTCGCATAGTTCCAGTCCAGTGAAACTTTTGATCATAAGTCCTAGACAAGCAGAACTCAGAATTCCAGCCTAGTTGGACTCTCGATCAAAGAGTTTCAGTCTAGTGAAACTCTCGATCATAGAGTCTCAATCTAGTAGAACTCTTCATCAGTCATCAAATCAGGTAGGAACCTCTAATGTGTGTGATCCTACAAGTTCGAACCTAAGCCAGTAGCATAAGAACTAATTTCTGTACCAATCAAAGTGACCACTTAGCAATGGTACCAGAAATCCAAATAGGCCAAATAGTTACAATCACAATACTCAGAACCTATGCAAATATGGTTACCATATAATTCATTCCTTTGATCTCTGTGTATAGGATTAAACTACCAACCCTGAAAAATATATCCAAATCATGTCTCAGCATAATCAGTTCGATGACTCCTCACAAGGACTACATTGGCCAAGGATTTGCTAAATTGAAATATAATTGAGCACATATCCTGAACCAGAGTGGTCAATCCCATCTTGATTCACACGCCAACTTCTTATGTACCTGACTATGTCCAGAAACCTTCCATCACCAAATTAAAAATTTAGGTAGTCTAGCACCAAAGAATATTGATTTGCTTGAAAGTCATCATGGTGATCTCAAATTGAAGGGATATTTATACCTATATTCCATTGGAAGAAATCTTGATAGTAAAAAGGCTCCAAAGTTGGTCATGTTTAGTGCAAATGTATCCATTCTCATATGCATGCCATACCAGTGTCCCCACTCTTCTTGGTTAAGAGGACAACCAACCTATATGGCACATAATGATCTACACTCGATAAATATTATCATCCTTGGTAACAATATATTATTTGGTCATAAACAGATTTAAAAACTAAACGACAAATCTTCCATTGTCAATTTTAAATAGTCCTAAGAATTTCACCATAACATAGGAGTTCACTAGAAGATGAAAAGAATTTATGATGAAAATATCAAAATAATTTTTATTTAATTATAATTTATATATAAATATAATAAATAACACAATCATTAATAGGTTGACGATTGGCTTTGGAACACTATTTTTAATGATCTTTCACTTGGACTAAAGCCAATCGGTGTAGTATCTAATATCCATCTTCAGCTTGAAGTCATCAAAATCCTTCACGATAATGGCATCAGTGAATGGATCAACCAGGTTCTTCTTCCCATTGAATTTCTGAAGATTGATATCACCTCGATCCATAATCTTCTGGATAAGGTGGTAGCGATGCAAAATATGCTTTGTTCGCTAATATGCCTTCAATTCCTTTGCCTAAGTGATGGCTCCAGAGCTATTGTAGAAGAGCGAAACTAGACCATTAAAGGAGGGTGCTGCTTCGAGCTCGATGATGAACTTTCACAGCCACACCACATCTATGGTAGCATCTAATGCAGCGATATACTCTACCTCGCAAATTGAGTTGGGCATAGTGTGCTGCTTGGAACTCTTCTAATAGATGGCTCCACCATTAAGGATAAATACATACCTCGGCACACTTTTGCTAACATCATGATCAGACTAAAAACTGGAGTCTATAAACCTCACAAATCTCAGATCCGACTCACCATAAATAAGCCACTGGTTTTTAGTATTTCTCAAATACTTTAGAATGATTTTAACAATCTTTCAGTGTTTCTCCCCTAGATCAGATTGGTATCTACTTACTATCTCTAATAAGTATGCCATATCTGGTCACGTACATATCATGGCATACATGGTAGAACCCACTGCTGAAGTATATAAAATTCTACTCATACACTCTCTCTCTTAAGGTGATGTCAGACAATCCCTCTTCAAGAGAGAAATTCAATGGTCTATCAGTAGATGGCCCTTTTTGAAATTCTTTATGTTGAACCTTTTCAGCACAATATTAATGTATGTGGACTAGGACAACCTGAGCAACCTTTTAGATCTATCTTTATAGATCTTCATCCCTAGGATGTATGAAGCTTCTCTTAGATCCTTCATGGAAAACTATAACGACAGCCAGATCTTATTTTTTATAATGCAAAAACATCATTTTAGATTAAGAGAATGTCATCCATATACAATACTAAGAATATAACCACTGGACCATTAGCCCACTTATATATGCAGGGCTCTTCTCCATTCGTAACAAAGCCATATATTTTGATCGTCCTATCAAAACATATGTTACAACTTCGAGATACCTGCTTTAGTCCATAAATAGATCTTTGAAGCTTGCACACCTTAGACTCATCTATGGATATGAATCCTTTAGGTTGTATCATATACATCTCTTCATCCAGCACTCCATTTAAGAAAGCTATCTTCACATCTATCTATCAGATTTTATAGTCCAAATGGGTAGCTATTGCAAGCATAATCTGAATGAATTTTAGCATTATTACAAGAGAAAATATCTTGTCATAGTCTATACCATAATGTTGATGATATCCCTTGACAACCAGATGGGCTTTATAGGTCTCCATCTTTCCGTTTGAACCCTTTTTTCTCTGGAAGATCCATTTACACCCAATGGGTTCTACCTCTTTAGGTGGATCAATCAATGTCCATACATTATTGACATTCATGGACTCTATTTTTAATTTCATAGCCTCAAGCCATTTCTCAAAATCTGATCTCTGCATTGCATCCATGTAGGTGATCGGATCCTTACCGTTCTCATCGAGTTTGATAGGATCCCCGCCCCGAATCAAGAAACCATAGTATCTGTTCGGCTAACATGATACTCTACCAGACCATTTTGAGGGTGCAGATTCAATGGGTCTAGGTTTGATCTAATCAAATCTAGTTCAAGTTCAACTACTTGTATCAATTTTCTATCTGCCGAACATTTTCAAGTTTGACCTTAGAGGCATTAGTTCCTTCACCAAGAAACTCTTTTTCTAAAAATATTTTCTTAAGGCTAACAAACACCTTTTGTTCATCAGTGAGATAGAAATAATATCCTTTGGTCTGTTTTGGATACTCTATAAAAGCATACTTATCAGATCTAGGATCAAGCTTATCCATCATTAAACATTTGACATAAGTCAGACACCCCCAAATCCTAGTTAAAAGTGTGCCCTAAAAGCTAGATTGGCTAACACTTGTAATACACTTCTAAGGAAAATTTTATAATTTTAGCTATAAATTAATAAAAAATTATTTTCTATCATATTATGTATTTAAAGTGTCTGTGATACATCCTTTGAATTAATGATAATGATAATTCATATTTTTAAGAATTGAAAATTTAAGACATGAATTTTTATAATTAACTCATAAAGTGCTTCCGACCATAGGATTATCATGAGGATGGTGATCGATCCAGAAGGTTGGTGTACGATCGCTTTTTTAGGATAGATAAGTATTAAGTCTATGGTGTGGAGATATTGGAGCAAGAGTACAAGTACTCATTAGAGAACACACTAAGCATGATCACCTCGAGCAATCATAAGAAAGTCTACCTTCTCGTTGATGACTGGCTCAATGCTGTAGTGGTGTGTCTTGTTCTTTGAACTGAGGTGCATCGATAGTTCATCTTGAGAGTGTTACAGTTTGATTATACTATAACTCTATCTCCTAGTCATTCGAAATCCTGAGGTGTATGTTGGCTGAGCATGTTCATTGTAGTAATTGAATTGCACCAATACGGGATCTATCTACCTCGGTAGATAAGGAGTAGCCCTATGATAATCATGAGATTGAGTCCTTAAGCCCATGGCCATGGCAGTGCGAAGATGATAGAAAGGGTTTCTATTAGGTTTTCACATCGGACTCGAAT
Source organism: Cocos nucifera (assembly GCA_006176705.1). NCBI lineage: Eukaryota > Viridiplantae > Streptophyta > Magnoliopsida > Arecales > Arecaceae > Cocos > Cocos nucifera. The sequence goes on from QRFJ01004423.1 coordinate 15,112, forward strand.
TAAGTGATTAATTCATATGATGGATATTGGGTTTGACGAGTTCACCTTAACCCTAATCTTGTCGAAGCTCAATATAGAAGAACCAAATCACATAGGTAGCTACACTGAGAGATTTGCTTTCAGCTCTGATGAATTGCCACCATATATTGCTGGTGTCACTAGTATATTTTGGGAGCAATTAGAATGATTTAGATGATCAATCATTCTAATTATATGAATCAAAAAAGTTCTGGTCCATCAAAGGATATTTCGATGATATGGATAATAGAGATCGTGACATATCTCATTACCATACGAAACTAAACCTAACTAGATCATATAAATAAAGATTTAGATCTAGATGCCATCAATCAAGCTAATCCAGTTCGATTGATTTAGATTAGATCCAATCAGGTTCAAGATAATCGTGCTAGCACATGATTGAGCCTAGTTTTCTCCTTCTGTAACCTTTCTGATTCATCACAATCAAGATAAATTTGATTTGACTCATTCCTATATCTTGAATGGATTTATCTTCATCTAACTAGAACCAGTTCTAGATAGATTAATTATAGAAATTAAATTCATTTCTAGTGCAATTGGACTAGGGTCAAAAGTTGACCCAATTGAGAAAATTGAGGGTCACCTGATCAGATGCTTCTAGAAATTCTTTAGAAATAATTTTGCTCTAATCTTTGGATATGTGATAGGACTCTAGTCATACTATGGCTGTGCTAAATTTTGTGATTTATGATTGTGTTTTGACTAAATTTTGATGGAGTTTGATTTGGATCAAACTCTTGAAGGAAGAGTCCTAAGCGTAATGGACTCTACCTTATCCACTCATGTCACCCACTTTTTAATTTATTTTTAGTGTGAAAACCATATGAGATCTGATGCTCTACATGGAGAATAATTCTTTGAGTCCCAACAATAAAATAAAAAAGTTATTTTGGTCAAAGTGGATTGTAGGTGGCGTTGGATTTAAAACACCTTCTCATGCCAAAGAGCAAGCATCGCACAAAATTATTTTCCATGCCCAAGTGTTATCAACCATACCATATCCCATGCCCCCTCAGATCCTTTCTCTCTCCCTCTTCTACATGCCAAAAGTTGGGCACAAATCATAGGAGGTCCAAGGATTTTGGCACAAGATACAGGTTCTACATGATGGTGTTTGTGAGATGGACGAGTTGCCTTTAGAAATTATTTTGAAGGACTTATAGATCAAACTCAGATCTAATCTTTTGAAGAAAGATTAATAAGAAGAAGACATCTAGATCTTGCCTAAGTGGATATCGATAGAGGCGAGTTGCGTGCCTGGCTCCTTCTAGAATCTTAGGAACAATCAGGATCATTGCAGGATAATTAGATTACCCAATCAGATACTTAAAATTAAATCTAATTTAATTTTATTTTTAATTTTTTATATAAAATTATCTTAACTAGATTTGAAAACTCTTAGATTTGATTAGATCATAGAAATTTTTCTAAAAAAATCCACCTCAGATCTGATCAGATCTGGATGATCCTGCGATGGAAAATCAGATTTTTCTTCAACTGATATCAGAGCCAGGTTAGCAGTTCTTCAAGTTTATCTTATATCTAATTTAATTTTTATTTATAACTTAATATTAAAGAATTTTAGATATCATGTTAGATCTGATTAGATCTAAAATCAAAAAATTAAAAAATTATTTAATTTAGATATTTAATGTATGAAATGCATAACTAGACTAGGAATAGAATAGTTCTATGTGTAATCTAGTATAATCATATTATTAATTTAATTAAATATAATTTTAAATCTATTTTTTTAATATTATAATTATTATAACTAGAACTAAAAAATAAAAAATAAAATTTTTAATTTTTAATTTATTCATATGAGATATGAAAGATGCATGCTTAGACTACTTATAGAATAGTTCTATAAAATATCTAGAATAATTTTATTTTGATATGATCAAATTTAAAATTTTATATTTTAAATTTAATATATGATATATTAGATCTGAAAGCAAGCATGGTTGATTGAGTTATGATATATGAGATGTATGCAAGGCATGTATAGGTTAGATCTTTGATTGTATATGTGATATATGATTTAGATCTAACTAATTTTATTTTATAAAATATATTTTTAATTAAGGCATTTTTCTTAGCCATCCGGTCATAAGAATAAAGTAGGGTTTAAAGGCCCTCTCCTCTCATTCGATGGGGTGTTCTTATGATGTGTAGGGATGCTATGCATTTGTCCTTAATAAAAAATCAGAACTTATTTTCTATAAAACCCTGGATCTTAAAATCCTAGGATTTTGATACATATTTTATTCATGAACCAAAATGTAAATAAGAATTAAGATTATGAAATCGATTAGATCTAAAATTATGAACTTTTATATCTAAGACACCTTCATAAAATTGGATTCGGACTTGGGTAGCTCAATTAGGTCTAGCAGTTGATCAAATAGAATCAAGAGTTGGTTAGGTGGGATCAAAGAAAGCTTAGAATTGATCAGCCTAATAGAATTAATTCTAGATTAAGGTTGAATCACATTGAGATGTGACTCGATTAAGTCAAGATCTAATTAGGCTCCATGGTTTGAGTCTAAATTGTACGCTAATCCGATTGGTTCTGATTCGATAATTTCTTGTCTAAGATAAGTCTGGCAGATATGATCGACTGATTTTTAATTGGAAGCTACTCGATCTGAATGCATTCTTGTCGAGTTAATGGCATATTCCTTCTACTGATCTCACTTACCTAGCCATTTGTGTTGATCCAGTTCTGATTTGAGGTGGCTAACAATTCGAGTCAATCCATGCCATTAGGTTAGTCATAATTATTATGATTAAGTCAAGTCAAGTTTAAAGAGATCTAAATTAAATTTTTGTAAGAAAATATTAAGTCTAAGATCTTCCTGCATTGTAGATGTGCGGGCCATTTTCGAGGTTGATTATTCTTGGTTGGATACAATGGTTCAATTACACTGAAAGGATGCAACCATGTCTATTAGGCATTGGATGCTATGGGTTGGAGGATGTATTGGGCTTAATATTTTAGATATGGTGAGAGATCCAATCACGAATCTAATTCATGCAATGGTGGGTCTAACTTAACTAAAAGTGAAGCAATATTTCGGACATGATCAGCTTCATGAATTAGAGATCAGATTTGGGTGCACCATGATTAGAGAATCATTGGATAAGAGTTGTCCACTCATTGATTGACCCATCATCAATAACTACTAGGTGAGGTGGTGAGCCAGTCGGTGGGACCGCACCATCCACTAAAAATTTATAATCATGAAGATTTTTGCATCTCTGCTAAGAGAGTGTAGGGATCCGAGTAAATAGTGAGAGCCTAATTTATTTAAAAGTAAAATCTCTAAATAAATTGGTTAAGTCTAATTACAAAATCTAATTAGAAACTTTGACTCTCTACAAAAAAATATCTGCGTCCAATCCACTAGCCCGTATCCTGGACACCCATAGACTGACTGGATCCTACTACAACGATTGGCTCCAAAATTTCAATTTGGATTTCAAGAAGTTGACTCATGTGTTGGAACAGGATCCTTCCACTTTACCAGTCCATTTGCCTACTGATTGAAGAGCATCTTTGAAAAAATGGATGGATGAAGATAATAAAGCTAGGTATTATATATTAGGCTCGATGTCTGATGAGCTCCAGTGCTAACATGAAAATATTAAGATAAGGTAGCAAATGTTGGCTCACCTGCAAGAGTTGTTTGGTGAATAAATTTGCACAGCCAAATATCAAGTCACTAAGAAACATTTAAGGTTTAGATGCATGATGGGTAGTCGGTCCAAGATCATTGTCTGATGATGATTAAGAACTTAGAAGAGCTTGAAAAGCTTAATGTCAAATTAGATCAGGATCTACAGATTGACATAATTTTGCAATCTTTGACTAATGCATATGGACAGTTCATCATGAACTACCACATGCATAAACCTTAAAATACCTTGGCTGAACTTAGGAACATGCTGGTTACTGTTGAGCTCTTTATGAGAGGTTCAAAGGGCTCAGTATTTGCTGTAGAGCGGACTTCTTCTTAAAGAAAGTCTTTCGAGAAGAAGAAGAAGATCATAAATAAGCAAAAGGTGGAAGGTGAGAAGAAGAAGAAGGTAGAGCTAAAGAAGAAGGACGCTGACAAGAAAAAATATATTCATTGCAACATAGATGGCCACTGCAAGCAGAACTATCCTCTTTACCTAGCCAATCTGAAGAACAAGAAGGAGGTAGATTCTTCTGAAGGTATGCTCATTATAGAATCGAACCTTATGATTTCTTCTGTATCCAGTTGGGGGCTAGACTCTGGTTCTAGTGCTCACTTGTGCACTTCTATGCAGGGTCTTAATAATAGTAGGTGGCTGAGGGATGGTGAGATGATTCTATGCTCAGAAATGAAGCAAGAGTTACTGCTATGATCGTGGGAATCTATCCTCATCGACTGTCATCAGGATTAAATTTAGTTCTTAGAGATTATTTTTACATGCTTGCAATAAGCAGAAATTTGATTTCTCTTTCATGTTTAGCATAAGAAGGCTATGTCATTAGTTTTCTTTAGGACCATTATATTATTCTTTATGAAAGAAATAAAATTGCAAGTGGTTTCCTTATGAATGGTCTTTATCAGTTACATATTGATATTTTCATTTTTAATATTCAGAAAAATGTGAATGCCATAGGATCAAAGTGACCTAGGAATAGTCTAAATGATAGGTATCTTTTGCACCTTAGGCTAGGTCATATAGCTGAAGACAGGATTAACAAATTAAAGAAATCTGGGCTACTAAATTCGTTGATTTTTGAGTCATATCCAATTTATGAATCATGCCTTCATGAAAAAATGATCAAGCTTCTTTTTATAGGACATGAAGAAAGGGCCACAGACCTGCTCACCCTAGTACACACAGATGTATGCGGCCCATTTGATGTGCCGGCCAGAGGTAATTATGTCTACTTCATCATCTTTACCAATGATCTATCTTGGTATAGGTATGTGTATTTGATGCAACATAAGTCTGAAGCCTTTGAAAAGTTCGAGAAATTCATACTCAAAGTAGAAAAACAAACAGAAAAATCCATTAAGGTTCTTCAATCAGATCGAAGAGGTGAATATCTTAGTCGAAAATTCCTAAACTATCTTAAGGACAATGGCATGGTCTCTCAATGGACTCCATCTAGAATGCCTCAACTCAATGGGATTTTAGAATGAAAAAATCGGATCATATTAGATATGGTCTGATCCATGATGAGTTTCATGGATCTCACTGAGTTTCTTTGGGGGCATAGTCTTATGACAGTAATATATCTACTGAATAGGGTTCCCTTTAAGACCATTCCTACCATACTGTATGAGATATTGCATGGTAAGAAACTAAGTCTGAGCCATCTTAGAATTTAGGATTGTCCAGCTTATATCAAGAGATAACAGGCAGATAAATTAGAGTCTGGGTCCTTTAGAGCTTGGTTTATTGGATATCCTAAAGACTCATTAGGATATCATTTCTATCTTTCGAAAGATCACAATGTGATTATGAGTTGACATGCCATCTTCCTTGAAAAATAGTTTATTCAAGATGGTGGCATCGAAAGACAAATAAGGCTCAAGGAGAAAGTCTCCCAAGAGCCATGAGCTAAGGAACCTATGGAACCCAATCAGATTGAGCCAACCTAGACAATACCTCCTCCACCTCGTAGATCAAGTAGAATTTTCCATCCTCTTAAAAGATACTTAGGTACTATCTCAGAGGACGTAGAGAAAATATTCCTCATAGAAAATAGGGTTCATAATGATAATCCTAGAACCTATGATGAGGTGATATCAGATATCAACTTCGAGAAATAATTAGAGATAATGAAGTCAGAGATTGACTCAATGCATTCCAACCAAGTCTGAATCTTAGTAGATCTACCTGAAGGTATGGTACCTATTGGATGTAAATGGATCTTTAAGAGAAAGATAGGTGCCGATGAAAATGTAAAGACATTCAAAGCAAGGCTCATAACGAAATGGTATAGTCAGCACAAAAGCATTGACTATCAAGATACTTTTTTGCTAATAGCCATTCTCAAATCTATCCGCCCATTATTTGCTATTGCAGCCTATTTTGATTACGAAATATGGCAGATGGATGTGAAAATAGTGTTCATAAATGGATATCTTGAGGAAGATATCTATATGAAACAACCATTAGGTTTTACATCTAGTGATGATGATTATAAGATTTGCAAGCTGCAAAGGTCCATATATGGACTTAAGTAAGCATCTCGGAGCTGGAATGCTCATTTTAATAATGTAATCAAATTATTTGGATTCATTAAAAATATGGAGGAACCCTATATTTTCAAAAAGATCAATGGGAGTGCTGTTGTCTTTCTCGTACTATACGTGGATGACATCCTCCAAATTGGGAATGATATTTTCATGTTGACTATAGTCAAAATATGGTTGTCTAAGGAGTTTTATATGAATGATCTAGAAGAGGCATCCTTTATTCTAGGAATTAAGGTCTATAGGGATAGACTGAATAGGATGTTGAGTCTCTCATAAAAAATATACATAGAGGAGGTGCTGAAGAGGTTTAATATGAAAATCTCCAAGAGGGGATTGGTATCCTTTAGATATGGCATTCATCTCTCCAAGCAGATGTGTTGATAGGGATGCGATATTATCATTAAGACACCATATTTATTAGTTTAGTTTGACTTCTTAAAATAATTAAAAATGCATAGATAGCAGTGAGTTGGGTCAAATCTATAGGAAAGGTAGTATTTTTAGATTTGACATCTTTGATTTTTTTAAAAGCAAAAGAAAAGGATTTAAAAATAAAATTTGAAGTCAAAAATTAAAAATTAAAATTACGAAGTGAAAATTAAATTATGCAGAATAGTAAACTTGGTACTAAGATCTACTAATTAGATCTTAGCATCTACTTATAGTAAAATAAAAAATAATAATTAAAATATAGAAATTAAATTATAATAAAAATAAAAAGATAAAATTAAAGTATAAAAAATAAAATTTATATTAATTAGAATTTTAGAATTTAAATACATAAAATTTAAAAAGAAAAAAAAATAAAATAAAATAGCTTGATTTCTGATCTTGGATCGGCATTAGTGGAAAGATAGTGTAGAAGTCCAGCTCTTCTTCTTGGCACCTATTGCTTTGAAGCAGCCATTAACCCATAGGCTGGCTTCACCCTATAACAAAGCTTCACCTTGACTGAAGATAATGAACTCTAGAGGCCTGGGGTCTTATTTATAGAGCTAGGAAGGCTGGAGAGTTTTCTTCTAAGCAATGTGGGACTAAGGAGCTCTTTAATCATCAAAATATGAAGAAATTCGAATGAAACTTAGATTAAAAGGAGTTTTAGATGAATTCTATCGCTCTGGATGAAATCTAGCCATTGATAGAAATTCAACGGACCAAAAATCATCAAAATCGGATGTGTATCAGCACAAATCTAGTTGGATTAAATTCTGACCATTCGATCATGCGTTGATGGAGGAAATTTGATCGTTGATCACACATCAGGAGTCTTGATGACCATTGGGAGCATTCTAGACTGTTGGATCATCCCCTGGATCAAGCGCTGCTGTTGGATGGTGATCCGCACGAAGTTTGATGTAGAAAAACTCCCTCCTCCGTCCAATCTTGACTGCAAGCTACTGCAACCATTCGATCACGTAATTATTGTTTTCATGGACCGCATGGATCGGCTTCACCGTACACCTCAACCAATCAGCACCTCCTATTGTCGAGTGAAAAGTTCAAAATATCCTATGAGCCATGATAGATTTCTATAGATCCATTAAGGGTCCAGGTCTACCACGTGTCGCACCGTGATTTGTCGGTGTCTACTGAGCTGGCGGTCCACGCCTGGATTGTGGACCAACTAGCGGCTTCTATGGCTGAGTTGGCTTTGATGGCTTGGCTTGGCTTGCGGAGCCGGTTGAGCCATTTTTTTTATTTAATTTTTATTTATTTTATTTCTTTAGAAATTCATATCTTCTCCATTTTAGCTCTATTTTGCTCGAAACTTATTTTACTATGATAAAAAAACTAAGCTCTTTCTATTGATAATAAAATTTTACTTTTTAATTTTTATTATTTTTTAGTTAATTTTTTTTATTAATAAAAATATTAATTTCTTAAAAATATATATAAATTGATCATTAATTCTTAAAAATTAATATAAATTATTTAATAAACTAATATTTTTACTGGTGAATTTATGGTACTTATCATATCTCCCACCTTAAGCTTTGCTCATCCTCGAGAAAAGAAGAAATTTAGTTTTAAATGCCTTTTAACTTTAGAGTTTCGAATTTTACCTAAGCAGTTTTCAAAATGGTCATTGATATTCAGTAGAGCTTAAGTGAGATATATCATTAGGATATTAATACTTATCATTAGAAAAATTAAGTAAAAAATATTAAATTTTTTTGAACTTTTTCTAAATTATCCTACCTTTATCTTTGATTTGTCTAAACTTTCATATAGACAAGTGTATTGCTACTTCCGCCCTTCATTTATTAATTTTTATTTTTACATTACCCACTTTTTGATGTGAATATCATTACTTACTTAGGCAATGGAACCCAATTACTCTATGAGAAACCAATATTTTATTATTATTATTATTATTATTTAATGTTGTACCACTATTGAGTGTCTTATCCCATTAAGCTTTCTATTTGATCCATGTAGTGAGTCTTGGGCTAATGACTCCCAAACCAGTTGGCTTTAGGGCACTACGTATAGAATACCCTTTGAGCTTACTAGCTCGAATCAAATAGGCTATGAGTTAAGATTAGCTTTACAACAAGCTTCTTTTCTCTTCCCTTCTTTTGATGCGAAACTTAATGCTTGCTTAGACAAAGAGGCCTGATTACTCGGTGAGAAGTACTTGAAAACTATTTTATTAAAATAAAAAAAATTATATGAAGAAATGTATAGTTATCCTACACAAGTCTATAAAATGTAAACTTTTCTTTGATGCTAGTTAAAATAATTAGAAACACTATAAAAAACTTTTTATGTTCTAGACTTAACTCTTTATTGAATTTTCTTAATACTTGATTCCTCAATATCTCACAGATTCTCTGATCTATGTATCAATTTTCTTTTAAAAATACTTAGTTTAATTCAATTCTTAAGCATAATCAGGTGTCTAAATACTAAATACTAATTTTTTTGAGAACTTAAAATTTTAAAATTTTTATTTTTCTTTCCCAAACTTAATCAATATTATCCTCAATGGAGAGAAAAAATAAAGGATATAATAAAGAATACACCTGACTATATTTTTGATCCAGCACATGCCTTTGAAAATTTAAGCTCTCCCTCCATCTTGTTCAAATTGTCCTAAAAGGAAAATCAATTAAAAAGATAGATTAAACTAAAGAAAACTAAATATTGGGTTGCCTCCCAACAAGCGCTAAGTTTACCATCTTCAGCTAGATACAATGCAGCTTACTATCCTATGTCAAATATTGGATTGATAAATTTTAATCATTTTGGATTGCCAATCTCAGGAAGGTAATTTCTTATCCCTTTATTGATATAATCATTGTTAATTTTAGTGACATAATTTGTGACTCCATTCTAAGACCCATGTTTTTTAAGAATTTCTCCTATTTGTTCTTCTAAAATACTCATGAATTGAGTTTTTGTATTAGGAGTTAAGTTTGATTCAATGGATGCTGGAAGGGTGACTAAAGGTGGTTTTAATTCTAGAGGTAAATTAATCTGATCTTGCTTAAATAATTCCATTGACACTTCATTACATGTCTCTTGATTTTTGTAAGAAGAACTGGCTTCTATGGTTGAAGGGAATCGAACATTAGGTTTATAAGTCTCGGATAAATCATCCATTCTCTTTTTTCCTTTTTCTATCTCATTTAAACTGGAACTAGCATTAGTACTAATTCCTGACTCGAGTTCTTCTATGTGGTTAGTCTCAGTACTAATCTGTTCCTCTAAATTTTTATTTTGGCTAGCATCAGTACTAGCCTCATTCACCTGATCTTGGTATGGGTCCATAAAAATCCTATAGCTTTTTCAGAAATTACTTTGGTATTCTCAAATTGAGGATTCTTAAGTGAGACATTAAATTGATAAGTTGGTCCAGATGGTTGGTAGACATTAAGTGGGTTGTTTGAAATTGGTAGGCTCGATAATTGGCCTAGTTCTCTCCTCATGTTAGATTCAGCTAGTTGTCCAATTCACTCCCATGACTCGTGAATCTATTCTTTTGGAAGCTGAGCAAATCCAATGATAGCTCGCCTCATAGTATTGGTTCGGCCTATGGGGTAAATTTTTTTAAGAAATTCACTTTGCAACTCAGCCCAAGTTTTAATTGGTCTTCCTATTGTGCCAAGTCAGTACTTGAATTTATCTTTTAATGATAAAAAAAATAAAATTAGTCTGAGGGCATCATTAGTTAAATTTTGAATTCTCACCGTAGAGCAGATTTCTAAGAATTCATCCAGAAGTTTATAAGGATCTTCATTGGTGTTCCCATAGAAAGATGGAAGCATCTGGATTATAGTCGGCTTGATCTTATAGTGCGTAGCATGAATTTTAGATAATTAGATACAAGTTGATGGGTTATAAGTGGAAGGAATAAAGTATTCCTTCATCTGCTTAGGTGGTTCTCTAAAATTTTCAGCAATTTGGTTATCGAGTTTAATACAATTCAGCATTTTAATTTTATGGTTGGGTTCAACTAGATTAGGTAAAGCAATTTTCTACCATGCATGCACTAGTGCAACCCTAAGGTGAGGTTCATAAAATTTTTTAGAATTTTTAATATTTTTTTATTATATTAAAAATTATTTTTTTTAATTATTTTATTTATTAATTTAATTTAATTTAATTATTATTTTTAATATTTTTTAGTTAGTTTAATTTAATTTTTATTTTATTTTATTTTTAGAGGAGAAAGGAGAAGAAAGAAAGAAGAGTTCTAAAGAAGAAGTCCTAAGAAGTCGTAGAACTAAGAAGAGAGAGAAGAATTAAGTTTAATTAGGTTTGATGTTGATTAGCAATCAAGTTGGTCAATCAATCTTGACTAAGGGTTATCCTAGATCTAGACAGCTCTTAACTACCAAGGTCACCTTCAAACCTTTCAAGTATAGGATCAGTCAATCAACTAGTCAGATAAGTGTAAGATCGGTGGGAGTCCCCCCGTTTCTTGCCTTAGACACCAATTATGCTTGGCCAGGTAAGCAAATGGAACCAATTAGAAACCATCTTCTTTTGGGCCCAATCATCCCTGAATCACTTTTCTATACACCAGTCAAATTGACAACCCTAATCTGGTTCAACTCTTAGGATTCCTTATCCTATTGAGCTCGAGCTCCTAGGGCTATTGTCTAATTGGTTTTAAAATTAAAGGCTTAGGTCAATGCAAGATGCTGGTTGGTTGTTTGTGGGCTAAGAAAGGGTGATCAAATCCCCATCTTATCTTGTTTAATTGGGTGTTACCCTTAATTTGATTTAATATGATAAAAAAAATTTCAATCAAAGGGTTCTATGGAATTTAAACTAGATGTATGCAACTAATTGAATTCTGAAAGGCTTACCATACCTCCAGCAATCACCAAAAAATTAAAAATAAAAATAAAATTAATATGATGCATGCTCTAAACAGTTAGGATTTCTAATCTTATCATTAGATTTTTAATTAGATATAAATGGATATTTTTTTAAATTAATTTAAAAATAAAATAAATAAATTAATAAATAAAAAGAAAAGAGGACTGTAGTTAGGATTGATCTCATAAAGATTAGATGCTTTCTTCCTTTTCCCTTTTTTTTCTTTTTTTTCTACAAAATAAATAATAAAAAGTTAGTAAGCAATATTTTTTTAAAAAATATTTATAATTAATTTACAAAAAAGTTAAAGAAATGAAAAAAAAATAGCATCTATTTCTTTCCCGATAATGGTGTCAAAAACTTGATAGGAATGCGATGTTGTCATTAAGATACCATGTTTATCAGTTTAATCTGACTTCTTAAAATAATTAAAAATGCATAGATAGCAGTGAGTCGGGTCGAATCCACAGAGAAGATAGTATTTTTAGATTTAATATTTTTGATTTTCTTAAAAGAAAAAAAAGAATTTAAAAATAGAATTTGAAGTTAGAAATTAAAAATTAAAATTTTGAAGTGAAAATTAAATTATGCAGAAAAATAAACTTGGTACTAAGATCTACTATTTAGATCTTAGCATCTACTTATAGCAAAATAAAGAATAATAATTAAAGTGCAGAAATTAAATTACAATAAAAGTAAAAAGCTAAAACTAAAGTGTAAAATATAAAATTTATAATAATTAAAATTTTAGAATTTAAATACATAAAATTTAAAAAGAAAAAAATAAAATAAAATAGCGTGATTTCTAATCTTGGATCGACATTGGTTGAATGATCGTGTAGAAGCCCAGCTCTTCTTCTCGACATCCGTTGCTTTGAAGCAACTAATAACCCATAGCCTGGCTTTACCTTGTACCAAAGCTTCACCTTGACCAGAGATAATGAACTCTGGAGGCCTGGGGTCTTATTTATAGAGCTAGGAAGGCTAGAGAGTTTTCTTCTAGGCAATGTAGGACTAAGAAGCTCTTTGGTCATCAAAATATGAAGAAATTGAAGGGAAATCCTGATTTTCCGGTCTAGATTCGTCCAGATCTGATTAGATCAAGAGATATATTTTAAAAATTTTTTCTTGATCTCAATCAGATCTTGATATGTTTCAGATCTAATTCTTATTATTTTAATAAATAAAATAAAATAAGATAAATTAAATCAAATTTAATTTATCTGATTTGGGTAATCCTATTACCCTGTAGATGATCCTGATTGCAGCGGAAGGTTCTGGATCAAGCCATGCAAGTGCCTGGCCTCTACCGATATCCACTCAGGCTGGACCTGGAGATCCTCTTCTTCTCTATCACACCTCCAAAAATCAGATCTGGATCTGATCTGGAGGATCTTCAAAACTCTTTTTGAAGATCTGCAGTCGTCCTTTTGCAGCAGCGCAGCCTTCTTGCTTTTGATCGCCTTTCCTTGATCTGAATCGCACCAACCAAAGTCCAAAACTCCTTTTGGACGTGGAGAGCAAGGGGAGAAGAAGCTATGGCATGGAGAAGGAGGGGAGAGGCAGCCTTGGGGCATGGGGTTTCTCAATTGAATTGCATTAGCTTAGAATTAGGGTTGGGCGCAGGGTCTTATTTATAGACCTCTTGTGATCCAACTCCTCTTCCTTTCAACCAATCACAACCCTTTGTGAAATCAGATCTAAATCTGATTGGTTGGAATAGAGACCCCTGGATTCCTCCTTAGAGGGCGCCTAAGACCAGTCAAACTGGATTCTTAGTAGAACTCTGATTGGAATCCAAAAGGGAGGTGGAGTCCTTGTCCAACAAGGACTCCTAGGCGCCTCCTACTTGGGCTCACGCCACCCTTGGCGTGCGCCCTTCTCCTTGCCAGGTTCTGGCAGGGGGACAGGCCCCCACCAGCTCTCCAATAGGTGCATGACATGTGGTCAAAAGTCAAAGGGTCAATGGTCAACGTTTGACCAGTCAAAGGTAGACTTTTGACCAAAGTCAAAGAACAAGAAATGGCAGGTGACCAAAAATGGCAGGTAATGTCTTACAAATAAGACAACCTATTCTGACTTGGACAACCTCCAGTCAGACCATATGAAGGCCTCTGATTGAGCACAAACTCCTTTGGCTCAGTCAGGACAACTTATTTATGATAGTAAAAGAAGAACGTTAGGTTCAATCGAGTGCTAGCACGATTTCCTTGAACCTAATTGAATCTCATTCAGATCAATTGAACTAGATCAGTTCAATTGATGATCACCAGATTCAAACCCTTGTTTGTGTGACCCAGTTAGGTTCAGTTCTGTATGGTAATGGGATATGTCATGATCTCTATCATAGACATCATCGAAACTCCTTTCGATGGATCAGAACTCTTCTGATTCGAACAGCTAGAATGATCGATCATCTAAATCATTCTAATTGCTCCCAAAATCCACCAGTGACACCTAGCAGTATATGGTGGCAACCCATCAGAGCTGAATGCGAACCTCTTGGTGCAGCTACCTGTGTGATTCAGTTCTTCTATCTTGAGCCCCGATCAGATTAGGGTTAAGGTGAACTCGTCAAACCCTAGTCTCTGTCATATGATGTAATCATTCGATTCGAGTCCAATGTGAAAATCTAAATAGAAACTCTTTCTATTATTTCACTCTACCATGGCCATGGATTTCTGGACTTGATTCTCATGATCATCATAGGGCTACTCCTCTACCACCGAGGTAGATAGATTCCATCTTGATGCAATCCAGTTCCTACAATGAACATGCTATAGCCAACATACACCTCAGGGTTCCATATGGCTAGGAGACCGAGTAATGGTGTAGTCAAACTATAACACCCTCAAGGTGAACTGCCGATGCATCTCAGGTCAAAGAACCAGACACACTACTGCAGCATCGAGTCAGTCATTGACGAGAAGGTAGACTCCCTAATGACTACTCGAGGTGGTCACGCTCAGTGCCCTCGTTCTCTAACGAGTACCTGTACTCTCGCTCCGGTGTCTCCACACCGTAGACTCAAGACTCATCTACTAAAGAGAAGCGATTCGTACACCAACCTTCCGGATCAATCACCATCCTCGTGATGATCCTATGGTCGGGAGCTGTTTATGAGTTAATAATGATTATTCATGTCTTAAATTTTCAACTCTTGAAAATATGAATTATCATTACCATTAACTCAAAGGATGTATCACAGACACTAAATACACATGTGTGATAGAAAATAACCCATTTCATTAATTATAGTCAAAATTACAATTTTGCCCCTAGAAGTGTATTACAAGTGTCAGCCAATTCTGGCTTCTAGGGCACATATATCTAACAATCTCCCACTTGTCCTAAAGCCAATTGGCTACAAGTCTAAGTCCCATCTTCTCAAGGTGGGCTTCGATCTTCTGCTGGCCCAACGGCTTTGTAAGTGGGTCTGCCACATTATCTGCGGAGTTGACTCTCTTGACCTCAACGTAACCTTTCTCAAGGTAATCGCGGATGAGATGTATCACCGTTTGCTTAGGAACTCTTCCAGCACAAACAGTCTGCCAGATGTCGACTTTCGATCATCTATATCGGACATGAAGTCCGAGTCTGTGTATCCCTGGACTTGGAGTTCTCCATTACCAAAGACCAACATCATATCCTTAGTTCTTCTCAAGTACTTAAGGATACATTTCACAGAAGTCCAGTGTTCTTCACCTGGATTTGACTGATATCTGCTTGTGACACTCACAGCATGGGCTATATCAGGTCGTGTACATAGCATGGCATACATGAGGCTCCCTATTGCAGAAGCATAAGGGATCTTGCTCATGCGTTCTATTTCCTCAGGTGTGCTGGGGCACATCTTCTTGGAAAGATGAATACCATGTCTGAAGGGTATTAATCCCCTCTTAGAGTTTTCCATACTAAACCTCTTTAGTACTTCCTCTATGTACATCTTCTGTGAAAGTCCTAGCATCCTATTCGGTCTATCCCTATAGACCTTAATTCCTAGAATAAAGGATGCTTCACCTAGGTCTTTCATGGAGAATTCCTTGGACAACCACATCTTGACTGATGTCAACATGGGAATATCATTCCCAATAAGGAGGATGTCATCCACGTACAATACGAGGAAGACAACAGCGCTCCCACTGACCCTTTTGAAAACACATGGTTCCTCTTCATTTTTGATGAAACCAAACTTTTTGATCACATCATTGAAACGAGTGTTCCAGCTCCGAGATGCTTGCTTAAGTCCATATATGGACCTTTGCAGCTTGCAAACCTTGTGATCAGTATCACTGGATGTGAAACCTAGCGGCTGTTCCATATAGATATCTTCCTCAAGATATCCATTTAGGAATGCCGTTTTCACGTCCATTTGCCATATTTCATAATCGAAATAGGCTGCAACAGCAAGCAATGTGCGGATGGATTTTAGCATAGCTACCGGGGAAAAGGTATCCTGATAGTCAATGCCTTCACGTTGACTATAACCTTTTGCCACCAGTCTAGCCTTGAATGTCTCCACATTCCCATCTGCACCAATCTTTCTCTTGAAGATCCATTTACACCCAATAGGTACTATACCTTCTGGTGGATCTACCAAGGTCCAGACTTGGTTTGAGTGCATCGAGTCGATCTCTGACTTCATTGCCTCAAGCCATTTCTCGGAGTCGATATCTGATATCGCCTCGTTGTAGGTTTTGGGATCATCACCATGAGCACCATTACCTATGAGGAACATTTCCTCTACATCCTCTGAAATAATACCTAAGTATCTTTCAGGGGGACGGGAAACTCTTTCCGATCTACGAGGTGGAGGAGGTAGTGTTCTTATTGGCTCAACCTGATTTGGTTCCACTTGGTCCTTAGCTCTTTCTGCTTGTGAGACTTTCTCATCAAGCTTAATCTGCTTTCCAATGCCACTATCTTGAATAAACTATTTTTCAAGAAATATGGCATGTCGACTCACAATCACATTGTGGTCTTCTGGAATGTAGAAATAGTATCCTAATGACTCTTTAGGATATCCTATGAATCGAGCTCTAAAGGACCTAAACTCTAACTTGTCCGCTTGTTGTCTTTTGACATAAGCCGGACAACCCCAAATTCTGAGATGACTCAGACTTGGTTTCTTACCGTGCCATATCTCATACGGTGTGGTAGGAACGGTTTTAGAGGGAACCCTATTCAGTAAATAGATTGAAGTTAATAATGAATGTCCCCAAAGAAAATCTGGGAGGTCTGTGAAGCTCATCATGGATCGAACCATATCCAATAGAGTCCGATTTCTCCGTTCTGAAACCCCGTTGAGTTGAGGTGTTCCTGGTGGAGTCCATTGAGAGACTATGCCATTTTCCTTAAGATAGTCTAGGAATTCCCGGCTAAGGTATTCACCTCCTCGATCTGATCGAAGAACCTTAATGGGTTTTCCAGTTTGTTTTTCTACTTCATGTCTGAATTCTTTGAACTTTTCAAAGGCTTCAGACTTATGTCTCATAAGATACACATACCCATACCTAGACAGATCATCGGTAAAGGTAATGAAGTAGACAAAATTGCCTCTAGCCGGCACATCGAATGGGCCGCACACATCAGTATGTACTAGGGCAAGGAGATCTGTGGCCCTCTCCCCATGTCCAACAAAAGGGAGTTTAGTCATTTTGCCTTGAAGACAAGATTCACAAGTTGGATACGACTCAAAAGTCAATGGACTCAATAGCCCATTTTTCTCCAATTTGTTAATCCTATCTTCTGCTATATGACCTAATCTCAGGTGCCATAGATATCTGTCGTTTGGACTATCCCTAGGTCGTTTGGCATTCACGTTTTGCTCGATAGTTAAAACAGGTACATCAATATGCAACTGATAAAGACCATTAACAAGGAAACCATTTGCAATTTTATTTCTTTCATAAAGAATGTTACAATGGTCCTTAAAGAAGGTGATCACATAACCTTCTTGTGCTAAGCATGAAACAGAAATCAAATTCCTGCTAGCTGCAGGCACATAATAACAGTCTTTTAAAACTAAGTCTAAACCAGATGGTAATCGCAGAGGGTATGTTCCCACGGCTACTGCAGCAACTCTTGCTCCATTACCGACGCGTAGGATCATGTCTCCATCCCTCAGCCTCCTGCTATCCTCAAGACCCTGCATAGAAGTGCACAGATGAGCACTAGAACCAGAGTCAAGCACCCAACTGGATGCAGAAGAAACCGTAAGGTTAGACTCAATAACGAGCATACCTCCAGAAGGACCTTCCTTCTTGTTCTTTCAGGGTGGCCAGGTAAGTAGGGCAGTTCCGCTTCCAATGGCCGTCGCTGTTGCAATGGAAACACTTTCCTTTGCCATCGACCTTCTTCTTCGGTTCTGCCTTCTTCTTCTTTGATCCTTCTACCTTTTGCTTTTTCACAGACTTCTTTTTCTTTCCATAAGACTTTCTTTTGGAAGAAGTCCGTTCCATAGCAAGAACTGAGCCTTTAGAACCTTTCATAGAAAGCTCAGCGGTAACCAGCATATTCATCAACTCGGCCAAGGAATTTTGAAGTTTATGCATGTGGTAATTCATGATGAATTGCCCATATGCATCAGTCAAGGATTGCAGAATAATATCGTTCTGCAAGATCCAAGTCCAACTTCACACCGAGCTTCTCAAGCTCTTCCATGTCCTTGATCATTGTCAGACAGTGATCTTGGACTGACTGCCCATCACGCATCTTAGCCTTAAAAAGTCATTTCGTGACTTGATATTTGGCTGCGCGACTCTGTTCACCAAACATCTCCTGCAGGTGAGCCAACATTTGGCGAGCAGTCCCGATATCTTCATGTTGGCGCTGGAGCTCATCAGACATCGAGCCCAACATGTAGTATCTGGCCTTATTGTCTTCGTCAATCCATTTTTCCAGAGACGCTCTCTGTTCAGTGGATGGACGAGCTGGTAAGGTGGGAGGGTCCTGGTCCAAAACATGTGTTAACTTCTCTGAACCCAAAACAATTTTGTAGTTCCTGAGCCAATCTTTATAATTGGGTCCAGTCAGTCTATGTGTGTCTAGGATACGTGCCAGTGGGTTGGACGCAGACATTTTCCTGTAGAGAGTCAAAGATTCTAGTTAGATACTGTAATTTTGACTTGACCAATTTGTTTAGGGATTTTATTTTTAAACAAATTAGCTCCCACTATTTTCTCGGATCCCTACACTCCCTCTGTAGAGATGCGAAAATCTCCGCGATTGATGATTTCTAGTGGGTGGTGCGGTCTCACCAACTGACTCATCACCTCACCTAACAGTTATTGGTGATGGGTTAGCCAATGAGTGAACAACTCTTGTTCAATGATTCTCTAATCATGGTGCACCCAAACTTGGTCTCTAATTCATGAATCTCACCGTATCCGGAATATTGATCCACTCCTTAGTTAAGTCAGACCCACCATTTGCATAGACTGGGTTCCTAATTGGGTCTCTCACCGTATCCGGAATATTGAGCCCAACTCATCCTCCAGCCCATAGCATCCAATGCCTAATAGACATGGTTGCGTCTTCCCGGTGCAACTGAGCCACTGTATCCAGCCGAGAACAATCAACCCCGGGAAGGGCCCGCACGTCTACAATGGTGGAAGACCTCGGACTTAATCTTTTCTTAGGGAGAATTGATTCAGGTCTCATTAAACTAGACTTGGCTTAGTCATAACAATTATGACTAACCTAGTGGCATGGGTCAGCTCGGATTATTGACCACCTCAGATCAGAACTGTGTCAACAGATATGGCCAGGTAAGTGAGACCGGTGGAAGGAATATGCCGTTAACTCGCACAAGAACGCATTCAGGTCGAGTAGCTTCCAATTAAAAACCAGTCGGTCGTCTGTGCCAAACTTACCTTAGACACCAAATTGTTGAGTCAGAACCAATTGGGTTAGCCTACAATCCAGACTCTAACCTCTGAGCCTAATTAGGTCTTGCTTGATCGTGACTCGATCTTGACCCAGACTTAATCCTATTAGGCTGGTCAATTTAAGCATTGTTGATCCCATCTAACCAACTCTTGATTCGGTTTGATCAACCGCTTAGACCTAATTGAGCTACCCAAGCCCGAACCCAGTATTATGAATATGTCTTAGATCTGAAATTCTCAATTTTAGACCTAATTAATATTCCATAAACTTAATTCTTAATTAAGTTGGGTTCATAAACAAAATATGCACAATAAATCCTAGGGTTTCAGGATCTAGGGTTTTGCAGAAAGTAAGTTTTGGGTTTCTGATTAAGGACGAACACGCAGCACCCCTACACGTCATAAGAACACCCCATCGAATGGGAAGAGAGGGCCTTTAAACCCTTCTTCGTTCTTATGACCGGACGGCCAAGAGGAACGCCTTAATCAGGAACATGTAAATCTACAAAACAGTTATAGATCTATATCATATATCTCATATACAAATTTAGATCTAATCAAGGCATATTTTGCATACATCTCATGTATCAATCATGCATATTTTCAGATCTAAATTATCACATAATAATCTAAAAAATTAGATTTAAATTGATCTAATCAAAATAAATTCTAATCTAGACAATTATGTAGAACTATTCTACAACTAGTCTAGACATGCATCAATCATATCTCATATGATATTTAAAATTAAATAATTTTTATTTGCTGTTTATCAGATGTTATTATAACACTTATAATATTAGAAAACAGTAAATAAGAAGATCTAAAATATGATTTAA
>QRFJ01004423.1:36460-89507 GCA_006176705.1 Cocos nucifera
TGAGCCTATGGTCTTGCTTGATCGTGCTCGATCTGACCCATGACTTAATTCCTATTAGGCTGGTTATTAAGCATTGTTGATCCCATCTAACCAACTCTTGATTCGGGTTTGATCAACTGCTTAGACCTAATTAAGCTACCCAAGTCCGAACCCAGTTTATGAATATGTCTTAGATTTAAATTCTCAATTTTAGACCTAATTAATATTCCATAAACTTAATTCTTAATTAAGTTGGGTTCATAAACAAAATATGCACAATAAATCCTAGGGTTTTAGGATCTAGGTTTTGCAGAAAGTAAGTTTTGGGTTTCTGATTAAAGACGAACACGCAGCACCCCTACACATCATAAGAACACCCCATCGAATGGGAAGAGAGGGCCTTTAAACCTTCTTTGTTCTTATGACCGGACGGCCAAGAGGAACGCCTTAATCAGGAACATGTAAACTACAAAACAGTTATAGATCTTATATCATATATCTCATATACAAATTTAGATCTAATCAAGGCATATTTTGCATACATCTCATGTATCGAATCATGCATGTTTTTCAGATCTAAATTATCACATAATAATCTAAAAAATTAGATTTAAATTGATCTAATCAAAATAAATTCTAATCTAGACAATTATGTAGAACTATTCTACAACTAGTCTAGACATGCATCAATCATATCTCATATGATTTTAAAATTAAATAATTTTTATTTGCTGTTTATCAGATGTTATTATAACACTTATAATATCAAAAATAGTAAATAAGAAGATCTAAAATATGATTTAATCAAATTTAAATCAAAACATGCAAGACTATTCTATAGAACTATTCTATTCTAGAACTAGTCATGCATATCTTCTAAGTTCTTAGATCCAAATCATTTAATTTTAATTTTTCTGATTTCAGATCTGATCACATCTCATGTGACATCTAAAATCACTTTATTTTCTAATTAAAATAAAATTAAAATCAGATCTAAACAATTTTAGAACCATGGCTCTTGATACCAGTTGAAGGGGAAATCTGATTTTTCGGTCCAGGTTCGTTCAGATCTGATTAGATCAAGAGATATATTTCAAAAATTTTCTCTTTGATCTCAATTAGATCTTGATATGTTTCAGATCTGATTCTTATTATTTTAATAAATAAAATAAAATAAGATAAATTAAATCAAATTTAATTTACCTAATTTGGGTAATCCTATTACCCTGTAGATGATCCTGATTGCAGCGGAAGGTTCTGGATCTAAGCCACGCAAGCGCCTGGCCTCTACCGGTATCCACTTGGGCTGGAATCTGGAGATCCTCTTCTTCTCTATCACACCTCCAAAAATCAGATCTGGATCTGATCTGGAGGATCTTCAAAACTCTTTTGAAGATCTGCAGTCGTCCTTTTGCAGCAGCGCAGCCTTCTTTGCTTTTGATCGCCTTTCCTTGATCTGAATCGCACCAACCAAAGTCCAAAACTCCTTTTGGACGTGGAGAGCAAGGGGAGAAGAGACTATGGCATGGAGAAGGAGGGGAGAGGCAGCCTTGGGGCGTGGGGTTTCTCAATTGAATTGCATTAGAATTAGGGTTGGGCGCAGGGTCTTATTTATAGACCTCTTGTGATCCAACTCCTCTTCCTCCAACCAATCACAACCCTTTGTGAAATCAGATCTAAATCTGATTGGTTGGAATAGAGACCCCTGGATTCCTCCTTAGAGGGTGCCTAAGACCAGTCAAACTGGATTCTTAGTAGAACTCTGATTGGAATCCAAAAGGGAGGTGGAGTCCTTGTCCAACAAGGACTCCTAGGCGCCTCCTACTTGGGCTCACGCCACCCTTGGCGTGCGCCCTTCTCCTTGCCAGGTTCTGGCAGGGGGACAGGCCCCCACCAGCTCTCTAATAGGTGCATGACATGTGGTCAAAAGTCAAAGTGTCAATGGTCAACGTTTGACCAGTCAAAGGTAGACTTTTGACCAAAGTCAAAGAACAAGAAATGGCAGGTGACCAAAAATGGCAGGTAATGTCTTACAAATAAGACAACCTATTCTGACTTGGACAACCTCCAGTCAGACCATATGAAGGCCTCTGATTGAGCACAAACTCCTTTGGCTCAGTCAGGATAACTTATTTATGATAGTAAAAGAAGAACGTTAGGTTCAATCGAGTGCTAGCACGATTTCCTTGAACCTAATTGAATCTCATTCAGATCAATTGAACTAGATCAGTTCAATTGATGATCACCAGATTCAAACCCTTGTTTGTGTGACCCAGTTAGGTTCAGTTCTGTATGGTAATGGGATATGTCATGATCTCTATCATAGACATCATCGAAACTCCTTTCGATGGATCAGAACTCTTCTGATTCGAACAGCTAGAATGATCGATCATCTAAATCATTCTAATTGCTCCCAAAATCCACCAGTGACACCTAGCAGTATATGGTGGCAACCCATCAGAGCTGAATGCGAACCTCTTGGTGCAGCTACCTGTGTGATTAAGTTCTTCTATCTTGAGCCCCGATCAGATTAGGGTTAAGGTGAACTCGTCAAACCCTAGTCTCTGTCATATGATGTAATCATTCGATTCGAGTCCAATGTGAAAATCTAAATAGAAACTCTTTCTATTATTTCACTCTACCATGGCCATGGATTTCTAGACTTGATTCTCATGATCATCATAGGGCTACTCCTCTACCACCGAGGTAGATAGATTCCATCTTGATGCAATCCAGTTCCTACAATGAACATGCTATAGCCAACATACACCTCAGGGTTCCATATGGCTAGGAGACCGAGTAATGGTGTAGTCAAACTATAACACCCTCAAGGTGAACTGCCGATGCATCTCAGGTCAAAGAACCAGACACACTACTGCAGCATCGAGTCAGTCATTGACGAGAAGGTAGACTCCCTAATGACTACTCGAGGTGGTCACGCTCAGTGCCCTCGTTCTCTAACGAGTATCTGTACTCTCGCTCCGGTGTCTCCACACCGTAGACTCAAGACTCATCTACTAAAGAGAAGCGATCGTACACCAACCTTCCGGATCAATCACCATCCTCGTGATGATCCTATGGTCGGGAGCTGTTTATGAGTTAATAATGATTATTCATGTCTTAAATTTTCAACTCTTGAAAATATGAATTACCATTACCATTAACTTAAAGGATGTATCACAGACACTAAATACATAGGTGTGATAGAAAATAACCCATTTCATTAATTATAGTCAAAATTATAATTTTGCCCCTACAAGTGTATTACAAGTGTCAGCCAATTCTGGCTTCTAGGGCACATATATCTAACAAAAATTTGAGTGAAAATTAGATTAAAAGGAGTCTTGGACAAATTCTATTGCTCTGGATTAAATCTAGCCATTGATAGGAATCCAATGGACCAAAAATTATCAAAATCGAATGTGTATCATCCTAGATCAGGTCAGATTAAATTCTGATCATCCGATCATGCATTGATGGAGAAAATCTAGCCGTTGATCGTGCGTCGAGAGTCTTGATCACCGTCGAGAGCATTCTGGACCATCGAATCATCCCTTGGATCGAGTGCTGCCATTGGATGGCGATCCACATGAAGTCTAATGTAGAAAAACTTCCTCCACCGTCCAATCTTAACTGCAAGCTACTGCAACCATTCGATTGCATAATTACTATTCCCATAGATTGCTTGAACCGGCTTCACCATACACCTCAACTAATCAGCACCTCCTATTGCCGAGTGAAAAGTCCAAAATACCCTATGAGTCGTGATAGATTTCTATAGACCCTTTAAGGGTCTAGGTCCGCCTTGTATCGCACCGTGATTCGTTAGTGTCTGCTGAGCTGGCGATCCACGCCTGGATTATGGACCGGCTAGCAACTTCTGCAGCTGAGTCAACTTTAATGGCTTGGCTTGCGGAGCCGACTGAGCCATTTTTCTTTTTTACTTAATTTTTATTTATTTTAATTTTTTAGAAATTCATATCTTCTCTATTTTAGCTCCATTTTGCTCAAAACTTATTTTGTTATGATCAAAAAAATAAGCTCTTTCCATTGATAATAAAATTTTATTTTTTAATTTTTATTAATTTTTAATTAATTTTTTAATTAATAAAAATATTAATTTTTCAAAAATATATATAAATTGATCATTAATTTTTAAAAATTAATATAAATTAATTAATAAATTAATATTTTTATTGGTGAATTTATGATACTTATCATGTGTCCTAGTACATCAGGGGAGATTGAATGCATGAGCAAGATCCCTTACACTTCGACAATAGGGAACCTCATGTATGCCATGCTATGTGCACAACTAGAGATTGCCCATGCTGTAAGTGTCATATGTTAAAGATGTGTGCCCTAGAAGCTAGAATTGGAAAACACTTGTAATACACATCTAAGGGCAAAATTATAATTTTGATTGTAAAATATAAAATGGATTATTTTCTATCACAATGTGAATTTAAAAGTGTCTGTGATACATCCCTTGAGTTAATGATAATAATTATTCATATTTTCAAGAGTTAAAAATTTAAAATAAATTTTTATTATTAACTCATAAAATGCTCCCGACCGTAGGATCATTATGAGGATGATGATTGATCCGAAAGATTGGTGTACAATAGCTTCTTTAGAATAGATGAGTCTTGAATCTTTGGTGTAGAGACATCAGAGCGAGAGTATAGGTACTTGTTAGAGAACGAGGGTACTGAGCATGACCATCTCAAGCAGTCATAAAAAAGTCTACTTTCTCGTCAATGACTGGCTCGAAGCTATAGTGGTATGTCTGGTTCTTTGACCTGAGGTGCATCGGTAGTTTACCTTGAGGGTGTTATAGTTTGACTATACCATAACCTAGTCTCCTAGCCATTTGGAACCCTGAGGAGTATGTTGGCTATAGCACGTTCATTATAGAAATTGGATTGCACCAATATCTACCTCAGTAGATGAGGAGCAGCCCTATGATGATCATGAGAATCAAGTCCATAAGCTTATGGCCATGGCAGAGTGAAATAATAGAAAGAATTTCTATTAGGATTTTTCACATTCGATTTGAATCGAATGATTAATTCATATGACAAAAATTAGGATTTGACGAGATCACCTTAATCCTAATCCAATCAGGGCTCAAGATAGAGAAACTTAATCACATAGGTAACTGCACCAAGAGGTTCATTTTCAGTTCTGATGGGTTGCCACCATATGTTGTTAGGTATCACTAATGAATTTTGAGAGCAATTAGAATGATTTGGATGATCGATCATACTAGTTGTCTGAATTAGAAAAGTTCTGATCCATCGAAAGGTGTTTTGATGATGTCGATGATAGAGATCGCAACGTATTCCATTACCATATGGAACCAAACCTAACTAGATCACACAAATAAGGATTTGGATATGGATATCATCAATTGGACTAAGCCAGTTCAATTGATTTGAATAAAATTCAATTAGATTCAAAAAAATCATGCTAGCACACAATTGAGCCTAATGTTCTCCTTCAACAATTATTAAAGCTTATCTTGATTGAGCCAAATATGTTTGATTTCACTCAAAAATCTTTACTTGGTCTAACTGGAGCTTGTCCTGGTCAAAAAAGAATTATCTTAATTTATGAGATAAATTTGAGACAACACCTACCATTTTCCATTACTTGCTAAATCTTGTCTTTTGACTTTGGTCCAACATTGACATTTGATACTTAGACATCTGCCCATGTGTCATGCACCCATAGGAGAGGACATGGGGCTTTGTCTCCCTGCTAAATAGCAGAAAGGGAGGGGGTGCATGCTTAGGAAGGCATGCACTCAATGAGGATCGTGCCTGATGTCCCATACAGATGGGACTCTAGGTTGCTTCATGTTTTCAAATTGGATGGCGCTAAAGAGTCCTCTTTGATCAGTGTTGGCACCACTTAGGAAGGTTTGTGAGGAACTCTAATCTGATTGGATTAGATGATGTCATCCCACCAATCAAATTTAGATCTGATTGCACAAAGAGCCATGATTGGCCGAGATGATGTGGCACTACATGGCGCAGCAGGGTCTATATAAATTCTGTCTGTGCCTAGGATTGAGAGATTCTACCCTTTATCCATGCCACAAAGCTTCTGTCCATCCCTTTCCATTCCACCTTCAGATCCTCTTTCTCCTATCCAAGTCCAAGAGTTTCTGGGTGCAAGTTTGGTGCGATCCGAGCAAGAGAAAGATGACAGGAAAGGAAGAAAGTAGCACTGCTACAAGAGACAATGGTTGATCTTCAAAAGCCATTTTGAAGACCTTCAAGATCAGATCCAGATATGATTTTTGGAGGATAGATTGAGAAGAAGAAGTTCTTCAGATCCTGTCCAAGTGGATATAGGTAGAGTCCAGGTGCTTGCATGGCTACATCCAGAATCTCAGGCAAACATCAAGATCATCATAGGATAATAGGATTACCCATAATAAAGTTTAATTAAATTAGATTTAATTTAAATTATTTTATTTTATTTTATCAAATTGATAAAATCAGATTTGAAAAGTCTCAGATCTAATTTAGATCTAAGAGAAAAAAGCTTTAAAATATCCCTCTTGATCAAATCAGATCTGAACGAACCGGATCTAGGAAAAAGGATTTTTCCTTCAATTGGTATAGAGCTAGGTTTTCATAATTAATTAGATCTAATTTTATTATATTTTTGATCTAATAATTAGATAATTTTAGATGTCACATTAGATGTAATTAGATCTAAAATTAAAAATTAAAAAAATTAAATAATCTAGATCTAAGATGTAGGAGATGCATGACTAGACTAGGAATAGAATTATTCTATGTGTAGTCTAGCATAATCATAATTTTAATTTAATTAGTTATAATTTTTTGATTTATTTATTTATAATTTTTTGATATTATAAATATTATAATTAAATCTAAAAAATAAAAAATAAAGTTATTTAATTTTGTTCATTTGAGATATGATAGATGCATGTTTAGCCTAGTTGTAGAATAGTTCTACAAATTTCTTGAATAAATTTAATTTGATATGATCAAATTTAAATTTTATTTTTTAGATATTTATGAGATAATTTAGGTCTAAAAATATGCATGATATGATACATCAGATGTATGTAAAACATGTTTTTTAGGTTAGATTAATTTTTATATGTGATATATGATGTAGATCTAACTAGTTTTGTAGATTCATCATGTTTCTGATTAAGTCATTTCCCTTGACCGTTCGGTCATAAGAACAAAGAAGGATTTGAAGGCCCTCCCCTCTCATTCGATGGGGTGTTCTTATGATGTGTAGGGGTGCTGCATATTCATCCTTAATTAAAAATCAAAAATTTATTTTCTACAAAATCCTAGATCTTGAAACCCTAGGATTTTATTTATATATTTTATTTATGAACCCTAAACTTAATTAAGAATTAATATTATGAAATATATTAGGTCTAAAATTGAAAATTTTTAGATCTAAGACATATTCATAAAATTGAGTTCGAGCTTGGGTAGCTCAATTAGATCTAGCGGTTGATCAAACCGATTCAAGAGTTGGTTAGATGGGATCAAGAGTGCTTAAATTGACCAGCCTAATAGGATTAAGTCTGAATCGAGATCGAGTCACATGAGTGATCGATCAAGTTAAGATTTAATTAGGCTCAGTGGTTAGAGTCTGGATTGTAGGCTAATTCGATTGGTTCTGGCTCAACAATTTGGTGTCTAAGATAAGTTTAGCAGATACGACTGACTGGTTTTTAATTGGGAGCTGCTCGACTTGAATGCATTCTTGTCGAGTTAATGGCATATCCTTTCCATCGGTCTCACTTACCCAGCCATATTTGCCGACTCAATCCTGATCTAAGGTGGCTAATGACCCAAGCTAACCCATGCCACTAGGTTAGTCATAATGGTTATGACTATGTCAAGTCAAGTTTAAAGAGACCTAAATCAAATCTTCCTAAAAAAAGATTAAGTTTAAGATCTTCCGCCATTATAGATATGCGGGCCTTTTTCGGGGTTGATTGTTCTCGATAGGTCATAGTGGTTCTGTTGCACCGAAAAGACGCAACCATATCTATTTGGTATTGGATGCTATGGGCTGAAGGATGGATTGGACTCAATATTTCAGATACATTAAGAGACTCAATTAAGAATCCAATCTGTGCAAATGATGGGTCTAACTTAACTAAGGAGTGGATCGATATTTCGGGCATGATGAGATTCATGAATTAGAGATCGAGCTTGGGTGCATCATGATTAGAGAATCATTGGATAAGAGTTGTTCACTCATTGGCTAACCCATCACCAATAACTGTTAGGTGAGGTGCTGAGTCAGTTGGTGGGACTGCACCACCCTCTAGAAATTAGTAATCATGGAGATTTTTGCATCTTTACAGAGGGAGTGTAGGGATCTAAGAAAATAGTGAGAGCTAATTTATTTAAAAATTAAATTTCTTAATAAATTGGTCAAGTCTTAATTACAAAAATCTAACTAGAAACTTTGACTCTCTACAGAAAAAAGAAAAATATTTGTATCCAACCCACTAGCTCGTATCCTGAACACCCATAGACTGATCGGACCCAATTACAAGAATTGGCGCCAGAACTTCAAAATTATTTTGGGTTTTGAGAAGTTAACTCATGTATTAGATCAAAATCCTCCCATCTTACCAGCCCATCCATCCACTGAACAGAGAGCATCTCTTGATAAATGGATGGATGAAGATAACAAGATCAGATACTACATGTTGGGTTTGATGTCTGATAAACTTTAGCGCCAACATGAAGATATCAAGACTGCCCACCAAATTTTGGCTCACCTGTAAGAGTTGTTTGGTGAACAGAGTCGTGCAGCCAAATATCAGATCACTAAATAACTTTTTAAGGCTAAAATGCATGATGTACAGTCAGTCCAAGATCATTGTCTAATGATGATCAAGGACTTGAAAGAACTAGAGAAGCTCGGAGTGAAGTTAGACCAGGATCTACAGATTGATATAATTCTACAATCCTTGACTGATGCATATGGGCAGTTCATCATGAACTACCATATGCATAAACTTTAGAATACTCTGGCCGAACTTATGAATATGTTGGTTACTACTGAGCTTTCTATGAAAGGTTCTAAAGACTCGGTACTTGCTATGAAATGGACTTTTTCCAAGAGAAAGTCTTTCAGAAAGAAGAAAAAGTCTGTGAAAGGGCAGAAGGTGGAAGGTGGAAAGAAAAGAAAGGCAGAGCTGAAGAAGAAGGTCGCTGCCAAAGAAAAGTATTTCCATTATAATATTGATGGCCACTAGAAGCGGAACTGTCCTACATACCTAGCTATCATAAAGAATAAGAAGGAGACAGTTCCTTCTGGAGGTATGCTCATTATTGAATCTAACCTTACAATTTTTTCTGCATCTAGTTGGGTGCTTGACTCTAGTTCTAGTGCTCATTTGTGCACTTCCATGCAGGATCTTAAGAATAGCAGGAGGCTGAGGGATGGTGAGATGATCTTATGTGTCAAAAATGGAGCAAGGATTGCTACTATGGCCGTGGAAACCTATCCTCTTTGACTACCATCTGGCTTAGATTTAGTACTTAGGGATTGTTATTATGTACCTGCTGCAAGCAAGAATTTGATTTCTATTTTATGTTTAGCACAAGAAGGCTATGTAATTAGTTTTTATAAGGACCATTATAATATTCTTTATGAAAGAAATAAAATTACAAGTGGTTTCCTCATTAACGGTCTTTACCAGTTATATATTGATGTTTCTGTCTTTAATATCGAGCAAAATGTGAATGCCATAAAATCAAAACGACCCAGGGATAGTTCAAACGATAGGTATCTATGGCACCTAAGGCTAGGTCATATAGCAAAAGATAGGGTTAATAAATTGATGAAAATCAGACTATTATATCTATTGACTTTTGAGTCATATCTAAATTATGAATCATGTCTTCATGGCAAAATAACTAAGCTTCCTTTTGTAGGATATAAGGAAAGGGCCATGAATCTACTAGCCCTAGTACATACTGATGTGTGCGGCCCATTTGATGTGCTGGCTAGAGGCAACTTTGATTGCTTCATAACCTTTATCGATAATTTATCTCGATATGGGTACGTGTATCTTATGAGACATAAGTCTGAAGCCTTTGAAAAGTTCAAGAAATTTAAAGATGAAGTCGAAAAGCAAACTGAAAAACCCATTAAGATTCTTCGATTAGATTGAGGAGGTGAATACCTTAGTCGGGAATTCCTGGACTATCTCAAGCAAAATGGCATAGTCTCTCAATGGACTCCATCTAAAATACCTCAACTCAATGGGGTTTTAGAACAGAGGAATTGGATCCTATTAGATATGGTCCGATCCATGTTGAGCTTCACAGACCTTCCTGATTCTCTTTGGGGACATAGTCTATTAACTGCTATATATTTACTGAATAGGATTTCCTCTAAAATCGTTCTTACTACACTGTATGAGATATGGTATGGTAAGAAACTAAGTCTGAGTCATCTCAGAATTTGGGGTTATCTGACTCATGTCAAAAGACAACAAGCGGACAAGTTAGACTATAGATTCTTTAGAGCTCGATTTATAGGATATCCTAAAGAATCATTAGGATATTATTTCTATATTCCAGAAGACCATAATGTGATTATGAGTTGGCATGCCATTTTTCTTGAAAAATAGTTTATTCAAGACTGCGGCATTGAAAAGTAGATTAAGCTAAAGGAGAAAGTGTTCCAAGAGCAATGAGCTAAGGACCCCATGGAACCAAATTAGGTTGAGCCAATACAATGACTATCTCCTCTACCTCGTAGATCGAAAAGAATTTTCCATCCTCCTGAGATGTACTTAGGTACTATTTCAGAGGAAGTAGAGATAATGTTCCTCGTAGGTAATGGGGTTCATGGTGATCCCAAAACCTATGACGAGGTGATATTGGATGTCGACTCTGAAAAATGGTTAGAGGGAATGAAGTTAGAAATTGACTCGATGCACTCGAACTAAGTCTGGACCTTGGTAGATCCACCAGAAGGTATAGTACCTATTAGGTGTAAATGGATCTACAAGAGAAAGATTGGTGCAAATGGGAATATAGAGATATTCAAAGCTAGATTAGTGGCAAAAGATTATAGTCGGTACGAAGGCATTGACTACCAGGATACCTTTATGCTAGTAGCTATGCTAAAATTCATCCACATATTGCTTGCTGTTGTAGCCTATTTCGATTATGAAATATGGCAAATGGATGTAAAAATGGTATTCTTAAATAGATACCTTAAGGAAGATATTTATATGGAATAACTGCTAGGTTTCACATCCAGTGATGCTGATCACAAAGTAAGCAAGCTACAAAGGTCCATATATGGACTCAAGCAAGCATCTCAGAGTTGGAATACTTGTTTTAATGATGTGATCAAATTATTTGATTTCATCAAAAATGAGGAGAAACCATATATTTTTAAAAAGATCAGTGGGAGCGCTATTGTCTTCCTTATTCAGAATGATATTCTCATGCTGACTACAATCAAAATGTGGTTATCTAAAGAATTCTTCGTGAAAGACCTAGGAGAAGCATCCTTCATTCTAGGAATCAAAGTCTATAGAGATAGACTGAATAGGATGCTAGGTCTTTCACAGAAGATGTACATAGAGGAAGTGCTAAAGAGATTTAGCATGGAAAACTCTAAGAGGAGATTAGTACCCTTCGGACATGGCATTCATCTCTTTAAGAAAATATATCCCAATACACCAAAAGAGATTGAACACATGAGCAAGATCTCTTATGCTTTAGCAATAGGGAGTCTCATGTATGCCATGTTATGTATGCGACTTGATATAGCCCATGCTGTAAGTGTCATGAGCAAATATCAGTCGAATCCAGATGAAGAACACTGGACTTTTGTGAAATGTATCCTTAAATACTTGAGAAGAACTAAGGATATGTTGTTGATTTTTGATAATGGAGAACTCCAAGTCTAGGGGTATACAGACTCAAATTTTATGTCCGATATAGATGATCAAAAGTCGACATCTAGAAGTCTGTTTGGGTAATGATGGTGCTATCAGTTGGAAGAATTCCAAGCAGACAGTGATAGCAGATTCTATCATGAAAGCAGAATACATTGCTGCATCAGAAGCTACGAAGGAGGCATTCTAGTACAAAAAATTTGCCGCAAAAGTTGGAGTTATGCCATTGGATGCTATTTCTCTATACTGCAACAACAATGGCACCATAGCACTTGCTAAGGAGCTGAGGTCTCATCAAAAATCTAAGCACATTGAGCGACGATATCACCTCATCTGTGATTACCTTAAGAATGGTTATGTCGAGGTCAAAAGAGTCGACTCTACGTACAATATTGCAGACCCACTTACAAAGCTATTGGGCCAGTAGAAGATCGAAACCCACCTTAAGAAGATGGGACTTAGATTTGTAGCCAATTAGCTTTAGGTCAAGTTGGAGTTTGTTAGAGATGTGTGCCCGAGAAGCCAAAATTGATTGACACTTGTAATACATATCTAAGAACAAAATTATAATTTTGACTATAAAAAATAAAATGAGTTATTTTCTTTCACAATGTGTATTTGAAAGTATCTGTGATACATCCCTTGAGTTAATGGTAATGATAGTTCATTTTTTCAAGAGTTGAAAATTCAAGACATAAATTTTTATTATTAACTCATAAAATGCTTCCGACCACAAGATCATCATGAGGATGGTGATTGATCCAGAAAGTTGGTGTACGATCGCTTTTTTAGAGTAGATGAGTCTTAAATCTATAGTATAAAGACACTAGAATGAGAGTATAGGTACTCATTAGAGAATGAGGACACTGAGCATGACTATCTCGAGCAGTCATGAGGAAGTCTACCTTCTTGTCAATTACTGGCTGGAAGTTGTAGTGGTGTATCTAGTTCTTGGACCTGAGGTGCATCGACAGATCACCTTGAGGGTGTTATAGTTTGACTATACCATAACTCGGTCTCCTAGTCATTTGGAATCCTGAGGTGTATGTTGGCTATAGTATGTTCATTATAGGAATTAGATTGCACCAAAAAGGGATCTATCTATCTTGGTAGATAAGGAGCAGCCCTATGATGATCATGAGAATCAAGTCCATAAGCCCATGGCCATGGTAGAGTGAAATAATAGAAAGAGTTTCTATTAGGGTTTTTCACATTGGAGTGGAATCGAATGATTAATTCATATGACGAAAATTAGGGTTTGATGAGATCACCTTAACCCTAATCCGATTAGGGCTCAAGATAGAGGAACTTAATCACACAGATAACTACATCAAGAGGTTTATTTTCAGTTTGGATGGGTTGCCACCATATGCTGCTAGGTATCACTAGTGCATTTTGGGAGCAATTAGAATGATTTAGATGATCGATCATAATAGTTGTCTGAATCAAAAAAGTTTTGATCCATCGGAAGGTATTTCGTTGATATCGATGATAGAGATTACAACGTATCCCATTATCATACGGAACTAAATCTAACTGGATCATACAAATACGGGTTTGGATCTGAATATCATCAATTGGATTAGCTCAGTTCAATTAATTTGAATAAGATTCAATTAGGTTCAAGAAAATCATGCTAGCACACGATTGAGCCTAATATTCTACTTTAATAATCATTAAAACTTATCTCGATTGAGCCAAATATATTTGAGCTCACTCAGGAACCTTTACTTGGTCTGAATGGAGCTTGTCTAGGTCATAAAATGATTGTCTTAATTTATGAGATAAATTTGAGATAGCACCTGCCATTTTTCGTCACCTACAAAATCTTGTCTTTTGACTTTGGTCAAACGTTGACCTTTGACACTTAGACATCTGTCCTTGTGTCATGCACCCATAGGAGAGAACATGGGGCTTTATCCTTCTGCTAAAAAGTAAAAAGGGAGCGGGAGCATGCCTAGGGAGGCATGCATCCCATGAGGATCATGCCTGAAGTCCCATACATTTGGGACTCCAGGTTGCTTCATGCTTTCAACTTGGATGGCACCAAAGAGTTTTCTTTAACCAGTCTTGGTGTCACCTAAGGAGGTTTATGAGGGACTCTAATCTGATTGGATCAGATGATGTCATCCCACCAATCAAATTTAGATCTAATTGCACAAAGAGCCATGATTGGCTAGGATGATGTGGTACTGCATGGCATAGCAGGATCTATATAAACCGTATCTGTGCCTAGGATTGAAAGGTTTTAACCTTTGCCCTCATCACAAAGCTTCTGACCCTCCCTCTCCATACCACCTTTAGGTCCTCTCTCTACTATCTACATCCAAGAGTTTTTAGGTGCAAGTTTGGTGTGATCCAAGCAAGAGAAAGGCAACAGGAAAGGAAGAAGGCAGCACTGCTGCAAGAGACAACGACTGATCTTCAAAAGCCATTTTGAAGACTTTCAAGATTAGATTCAGATTTGATTTTTGAAGGATAGATTAAGAAGAAGAAGATCTCTAGATCCTGCCTGAGTGGATATCGGTAGAGGCCAGACGCTTGTGTGGCTACATCCAAAATCTCAGGCAAACATCAGGATCATCATAGGATAATAGGATTACGCATAACAAGCTATAATTAAATTAGATTTATTTTATTTTATCAGATTGATAAAATCAGATCTGAAGAGTCTCAGATCTGATTTGGATCTAAGAGAAAAAATTTTTTAAATATCCCTCTTGATTCAATCAGATTTGAACGAACCTGACCTGAGAAAAAGGATTTTTTCTTCATCACAACCAGATATCAACTAAATCCAGACAAAAAGCACTAAACTTTTGTGAAATGTATCCTTAAGTACTTACGAAGGACTAAGGATATTTTCTAGTATTTGGTAATAAAGAACTCCAGGTTCAAGGATATATAGACTCAAATTTTATGTCCGACATAGATGATCGAAAGTCGATATTTGGAAGTTTGTTTATCTATAATGATGGAGCTGTCAGTTGAAAGAATTTCAAATAGACGGTGATAGCAGACTCTACCATGGAAGTAAAATACATCGCTGCATCTGAGGCTATAAAGAAGGCATTCTGATGCAAAAAGTTTATCATAGAGCTTGGAGTGATGCCATCAGATGCCATCCCTCTGTACTATGACAACAATGGCACCATAGCCCTAGCTAAGGAGCCAAGATCCCATAAAAAATCCAAGCACATCGAGCGGTGATACCACCTTATCTGCGATTACCTCAAGAAGGGATACGTCAAGGTCAAGAGAGTCGATACTTTAGATAATGCGGCTGATCCACTGACAAAGCCATTAAGCCAGTAGAAGATCAAAACCCAACTTGAGAAGATGGGATTTAGATTTGTAGCCAATTGACTTTATGTCAAGTGGGAGATTGTAAGATATGTGCCCTAGAAGTCAGATTGGCTAACACTTATAATACACTTCTAAGAATAATTTTATAATTTTGATTATAAATTAATAAAAGAATTACTTTTTATCATAACGTATATTTAAAGTATCCATGATACATAATTTGAGTTAATAGTAATGATAATTCATATTTTCAAGAGTTGAAAATTTAAGATATGAATTTTTATAATTAACTTATAAAATATTTTTGACCATAGGATCATCACGAGGATGATGATTGATCCAAAAGATTGGTGTACAATCCCCTTCTTAGGATAGATGAGTCCTAAGTCTATGGTGTAGAGACACCAGAGTGAGAGTACAGATACTCATTAAAGAATGAGGGCACTAAGCATGATCACCTCAAGAAGTCATAGGGAAGTCTACCTTCTCATTGATGACTGGCTCGATGCTGCAGTGGTGTGTCTAGTTCATTGATCTGAGGTACATCGACAGTTCATCTTGAAGGTGTTATAGATTGACTACACCATAACTCAATCTTCTAGCCATTCGAAATTCTAAGGTGTATGTTGGCTATAGCATGTTCATTGTAGGAATTGGATTGCACCAATACGGGATCTATCTACCTTGGTAGATGAAGAGTAGCCCTATGATAATCATGAGATTGAGTCCTTAAGCCCATGGACATGCCAATGTGAAGATGATAGAAAAAGTTTCTATTAGGTTTTCATATCGAACTCAAATTAAGTGATTAATTTATATGACGGATGTTAGGTTTGACGAGTTCACCTTAACCCTAATCCTTTCGAGGCTCAAGATAGAAGAACCTAATCACATAGGTAACTGCACCAAGAGATTCACTTTCAGTTCTGATGGATTGCCACCATATACTACTAGGTATCACTGATAGATTTTGGAAGTAATTAGAATAATTTAGATGATCAATCATTCTAATTATATGAATCAAAAAAGTTCTGGTCCATCAAAAAGTGTTTTGATGATGTCGATGATAAAGATCGTGACATATCTCATTACCATATGAAACTAAATCTAACTGGATCACACAAATAAGGATTTAGATTTGGATGTCATCAATTGAGCTAATCCAGATCAATTGATTTGGATTAGATCCAATCAGGTACAAGATAATCGTGCTAGCATATGATTGAGCCTAGTTTTCTCCATCTATAATCTTTTTGATTCATCGCAACTGAGTCAAATTTGATTTGACTCATTCTTGTATTTTGAATGAGTTTATCTTCATCTGACTGGAACCAGTCTAGGTTAGATTAATTATAGAAATTAAATCCATTCCTAATGCAATTTGACTAGGGTCAAAAGTTGACCCAATTGAGAAAATTGAGGGTCACCTGATGAAATGCTTTTAGAAAATTCTTTGGAAATTATTTTGCCCTAATTTTTAGATATGTTATAGGGATTGAGGCATACTATGGGTGTGCCAAATTTTGTGATTTATGGTGGTGTTTTGATTAGGTTTTGATAGAGTTTGATTTGGATCAAACTCTCGAGGGAAGAATCCTAGGCGTAATGGAATCTTCTTTATCTACTCATGTTGCCTACTTTTTGATTGATTTTTGGTATGAAAACTAGATGAGATCTGGTTCTCTACATGGAGAATAATTCCTTGAGTCCCAATGATAAAATAAATAAGTTATTTTCATGAAAGGGGACTCTAGGTGGTGTTGGATTTTAAACCCCTTCTGACGCCAAAGAGCAGGCATCGTACAAAATTATTTTCCATGCCCAAGTGCTGTTGCCCATAACATATCCCATGCCCCCTCTAATCCTCTCTCTCTCCCTCTTGTTCATGCTAAAAATTGGGCACAAATTAGAGAAGGATGTCCAAGGTTTTTGGCATAAGATTTAGGTTCTATGCGATGGTGTTCGTGAGACGGACGGGTTGCCTTCAAAAATTATTTTGAAGGACTTATAGATTAGATTTAGATCTAGTCTTTTAAAAAAAGATTCATGAGGAGAAGATATTTAGATCCTACCCAAGTGGAAACTAGTAGTGGCTAGGTGCATTCATGGCTTCTTCCAAAACCTTAGAAT
Organism: Cocos nucifera; assembly: GCA_006176705.1. NCBI lineage: Eukaryota > Viridiplantae > Streptophyta > Magnoliopsida > Arecales > Arecaceae > Cocos > Cocos nucifera. Next base: position 53,826 of record QRFJ01004423.1, read on the forward strand.
GATCTGGATCATCGTACGATAATTAGATTACCCAATCAGGTACTTAAAATTAAATCTAATTTTATTTTATTTTTAATTTTTAATATTAAATTATCTTGATCAGATTTGAGAACTCTTAGATTTAATCAGATCATAGGAATTTTTCTAAAAAAATTTGCATCATATCTAATAAGATATGGACGATCCCGTGGAGGAAAATCAGATTTTTCTTCAACCCTAAGGTACGAGAGTACTGGCTTATGCCCTGTCCATATCTCATATAGTGTTTTAGCTACAGACTTACTCAAAATCCTATTTAGAATATAACAAGCCAACTCAAGTGCATATCCCTAGAAAGAGATCGGTAGATCAGCAAATTGCATCATGGTTCGAACCATGTCCAATAAGATCTAATTCCTCCTTTCAGACACACCATTATGCTGTGGTATTCTAAGAGGAATCTATTAAAAGAACATTCCATTCTCTCCTAGATGTATTAGAAATTCACTAGAAAGACACTCACTCCCTCAGTTAGACTAAAGAGTTTTAATACTCTTTCCAATTTGCTTTTCTATCTCATTATAGAATAGTTTGAACATTTCAAACGACTCCAACTTATACTTCATTAGATAGACGTACCCATACCTCGATAGGTCATCCATAAATATTATGAAGTAGAAATATCCATCTCTAGCACTTGAGCTCATGGGTCCATATACATCGGTATGTACTAGATCCAGGAGCTCACTAGCTTGTTCACCTTTTCTAGTAAAAGTTGACTTGGTCATCTTACCAAGAAGACAGGACTCATAGGTCAAATGTGATTCACAATCACCAACTTTAAAAATTCCTTCTTGAGCCAACATGTTTATTTTATTTGTTAATATGATCTAGCCTACAGTGCCAAAGATAGACTTCAGACACATCATCTACTCTAGGATATTTACTGGAGGATTGAACCATATTAATAGGCTGCGATAGTAAATAAATATTGTTATTCAATTATCCAACAAAAATCGTACCATCATTCAAAATGATATTACAAAAAAAAATTTATTAAAAATTCATAATTATTCTTGATCAATAGGCCTATAGAAATAATATTCAATAAAAACTTGGATTGAAGTGAAAATTCACAAAGAAAAACTTTATGAGAATTGATTACAAGGTTCATGATTTCTAAAGCTAGAACTAGAACTTGTCTTCCATCTCTAACATTCAGAAACCTCTCGCCTTCATCAAATCTCCTACAAATCCTGCATTGAATTACAAATATGATAAAGGCTTTCGGTATCCAATACCTAGGTAGTGGTATCACATGTTGAGAAGTTGCAAGGTATTATCATATAATTATCTTGCCCAGCAACTGCTTGCTTCTTCCTCAGCCTGCTCGGCTCCAGGAAGACAATGTACTAAGGATAGTTCCTCTTCCAATGTCCCTACTTTTTGCAAAAAAAGCACTCCACCTGACTCTAGTCAGGCTTGTGCTTCTTGGTCTGACCCTATGTAGACGTCCTGGCATGCGACTACACCTTCTTATTCTTCTTCTTCTTATTCTTCTTTTCTTCCTTAAAGGGTCAATGACTATAAGAAGACCCTCCCACTATATTCGCTGACTTCTTGTAGAGCTGGTGATCCTTCCTAAAGTTTTGCAGCAACCCCAATAAAATAAGGCAGTTCACTGTAGGCTTTCTCATTCAAAAATGAGTAAGAAAGAGAAGGAAGAACCTGGATAGAGAGTTCAGTATCGCATCTTTTCCAAGCTGCTCATGCAAGGAAAAGCCCAGCTTACTCAGGAGCTCAATCATCTCGATCAGGTACAATATATGGTCGGTAACTGATACCCCATCCCTTATCCAAGCATTGAAAATGGCATAACTAGTCTTGTGCCTCTTAATATTGTCAGGTGTGCCAAAGAAGTCGTTCAACATTTGAAGCATCTTCTATGGCTGAGTATTTTCAAACCTGTGCTGAACTCATCATTCATTACTGCCAGCATGATGCATCGAACGGTAGTGTAGTCGTAGAGATACTTCTAGTAAGTATCTCGAACTACTCCTCTAGCATTCGGAGCTAGCTCCTCAGGTGCTGAATCTATCAAAATATACAGAATCTGCTAATACTCTAGGATGATTTTCAACTTTCGATACGAGCTATCGAAGTTGGGTCCCATCAGTTTGTCATTATCCAATAATGACTAAAACAATAAGGTAGGGGCCATAGTTGCACAACAAGAAAAATCATAACCTAATTAGTATATAAATTATTTAGCCTAAAGACTTGGACATTAGTCTAAAGATAAAACCACTATTTTATATGAATTGGTAGCCTCTACCTCCAATTCGAGGAATTACCTTAATTCCTTAGTAGGTACTAGAATTCATATAGACTATGCACCAGTTCAACTTTGGTCAGTCAACCCATGTACATCTATAAATAGGTTCATAATCAGTTATTTCTCTAAACAATTTTTAGTAATTTTGATTTTGACCCAGAAGCCTAATTAGTAGGCTTTGGCCTCCATTAAAAAGGTCCGGTAAGGTCCAATGATTAACATGATCATATTTGGTGTATCTAACCAACAAATGATCAGGCTCAACTTTGGCCAGCTAACTTGACTACCATTAGAAAGAGACAACCAAATCATCATATTATAAAGGATAATTTCATTAGTTAATAAGCACCAGGATTTTGGACCTCCAATGATTATTGAACTGATGGATCCATTATGACTCAACTTAATGTGAGGCTATGACTTAGTTATCACCATAATTTTATCACTTTAAAGGATCTAATAATTTTAAAAGATCTGATTAACCCATTCTAAAAAGAAGAGAGAGGATTAACCAGCTAATTTGATCATCCCACTGACTTCACTAAGTTAGATAAAAAAGAATCTAATTCAAGTCCGCATTAGGAGAACCTAAATTAGTCCCATTGATTTACCTAATTGACATGGGCGAGCCTAAATTACCAAGTAATCTAATCAAAATCTAATTCATCAGGATGGCCAGGTAAGTGAGATCAGTGGAAGGGATATGCCATCAACTCATCCAAGATCGAATCAGTGTGAGTATCTCCTAATTAAAAACCACTAGTCTGAACTAAAAAACTTACCTTAGACACCATCTAGTTTATTAGTTTCAATTTGACCAACCTAGTAATTTCGGATTTGACCACGTAGGCATGAATCAAGCCCATTTGGTACTTGTTGAAGACATGGGCTTGATCAATTACAACAATTGTAATTTAGTCTAAAGAGTTCTTAACCTAATCTAAAATAACATTTGGTTAGATTTGATCAATTACTCTAATTTTGTCCATTCTTTAACTAACCTTAGGTCTAGCCTAATTAATGGACCTACTTCATCTGACCCAATAACCAAAATTTTATGATGAATGACTTAGGATCTTTAATTCATAATTCTAGATCCTAATTCATAATATTTAATTCTCAACTAAGTTCTTGGGCTAATGGATTGAGGTTTAGTATTTCAAAAATATTTTTTAAAATTTTGAAAGTTTCCTTTACAATATAGCACAGTAAACTAAATGGGTTAACTCACTTCAAAAATGATTTAGCTCATTTCATTAACAACTACTAGTTGTAGGTTTTAATCTAAATCTATATACAATACATCAAAATCATGAATCATTTTAGATCTAATCTAAATAACTATTCATGATTAAAAATTAGATTAAAATCATTCAATAATATCATAACAATCATTAGATCAGATCTAAAGTTTTATGATTAATGTTTTAAATCAGCAACGTATCAGGACAACCTTTACACTATAAGGGGTAAACCTTATAGCAGGACAACCTTCAATCCATGTGATCATAAATTTAATTTTAGATTTAAAAATTAAATTATTATTTATATCTAATCTAAATAAATAATCTAAGCATGTATATACATCACATTAAAGCAACCTACTTCCTCTGATACCATCGATGGAAAATATGTTGGATTTCTAGCTCTACTTTCAATTTTTTTTTTAAAAATAATATAAATCTAATTAATTTTTTTAAGAGCTACAAATTAGATCTATAAATCTAGGATCAAAATATGATGTAGATGCATTTAAAATCTAAAAATTAAATGGCAACCAGTAAAATAATTTTACTACTCTACGTGTGTTCAGAACACAATACTTTGCATGGGTAGTCGATCTCCATAATTGAATCACCATCGGGAAGGTTCTCACATCAAGATGCAGCCACACAGGATATCTAGCCTTCACGGATAGTCCACATGAGGTCCTGATCCTGATAAGCTCCTCCGAAGTGCTAGCTCAATACAGGATACTCTTGATGGCTAAATCTGATTGAATGACTTCGATCTTCCTCCATCGATTCTTTGAACACTCCAAATTGGTAGCATAGGTAGAGGAGCCTCTCTAGAAAATTTTGTGAAGTTTTTATGCTCAAAACTTATGAAATCAAATGCCAAGCCCTAGATCAAAATCCTAGGGCAACACTTTCACCCAAACCTTGTGCCTTCCTTTCTCTCTGGTTTTTCTTCTCTCAATTTTATTTTAGATTTTTCTTATGAAGAAGAGGGGCTTATGAATGGAGAGGAGGCTTCCTTTCTGATGTTTGCATCTCCCAAAAAATCCATGATAAATATAGAGTGCAAAACCATGTAGATTGTATGGAGGGATTAGATAAGATAAGGAAGTTTGTTTATTCAAACTCAAACTCCATTTGAATTTGAATGGCAACTAACCTATTCATATCCATCTTGGATGTGAGAAACCTGATGCGCACCCTCTCTTATGCATGGGAAAAGTCTTGAGAAACATTTTCTCATGGAGAATTTGAATGGTGCAAGGATAAGGTGATGTGGTGCATGATGACTAGTCAAACTAGTCTTAATCTAATCTTATCCAATTAGACTAACCCAAACCAACTTAGTTTAGGCCCAATTAGATCAAATTAAACTCAACTTATTTAGTCTTAATTAGGCATAATTAAATTTTAATTAAATCAAGAATTGATCAAGCCCAACCCCTGATCAAATCAGGCAACAAACTTCCTTGGCAATTAAGTCATCTCATAACCTAATCGAGTCAGACCCAATTGAATCTAATTCAATTAGAAATGGTCCAAAAGTTATTGCTCTATCAAATTAAGTTAATTAGTAATTAAATTACTAATTAAATCTTTCATAAATATAGAGTCCAAATCTAGTAGGTGTCTTGGCAATAGAGTCCCTTCAAAATAAAACTCTTGATCAAAGAGTCCCAAACTAGTGGTTTTCTTGACTCCAGAATTCCAAACAAGTAAAACTCATAATCACAGAGTCCTAGACCTATAGGATACTTGATTACAGAGTTTGAGATAAGTAGGACTTTGAGTCCTAGTGCATTAGGACTCTTGGTCATAGAGTCCTAGTCTAGTAGAACTCTTGACCATAGAGTCTCAGATAAGCATGACTCAAAGTCGCAACTCAGTAGGACTCTCAGTCGAAGTGTCCCAATCTAGTCGAACTCTTATGTTGAGAAATGTATCCTAAAGCCAATCATCTAGATTATAGATGGTCGGACTGATTGTAAATATACTTAAATTATTATAATAAATAAAATTATTATTTTAGCATTTTCATTACTTTTGTGCATCTTTCTATAATGAACTATTTTGTGATGAAGTTCTTAAAATAATTTAGACTCAATAAAGAAGAATTTATCATTTAGTCCTTAAAGTTGTTCACGATCCAATGATACGTTGTTACCTAGAATGACAACATATCGAGTGTAGGTAATTGTGTGCCATATTCATTGATTGTCCACTTAACAAAGGAGTATGATATACTGGTATGGCATGCAGATGAAGTATAGGAGTATATTTCATTGAATATGATCCAACTGCATAGCTCTCTACCGTCAAGAGTTGGTCGTGAATGATATGGGTATAAGTATCCCTTAGACCTGAGATCGTCATGGTGGCTTGCAAGCAACTCACTGTACTTAGGTATCGAACTATCTAAATTTTTAATTTAGTGATGAAAGGCTACTGGGTGTAGTCAAGTACTTGTGAAGTTAGTGTGTGAGTCAAGAAGAGATTGATCCTTCCATGTGTTGGAGTAGATGTATCACTGTATTTCAATTTAGCAAAACCTCGATCAGTATGGCTCATTTGATGGATACTAAATTTTGAAATATAATGTGCATGAATTTTAGGATTAATAATTAAATGCTAGGTCAACTTTCGAGCATTGAGGTCAAGGGGATGAATTATATGGTAACCATATGACATAGATTCATCGATGTTGCATTATGAGTATTTGAGCTATCCGAACGTCGAGTACCATTGCTAGATGGTCACATCGATTGGTATAAAAAATTAATTTTTATGCTACTAACTTAGGATTTGAATCTATGAGCTCACACATAATAGGAGTTCTTACCTGATCTGATGGCTGATCTAGAGTCTCAATGTTCTAGGATTGTATAGTCAAGAGTCTCACTAAACTAGGACTTTATGACCAAAAGTTCCACTGGACAAGGACTCTGAGTTTTACTCATTTGAGATTTTTTGATCAAGAGTCCCATAGGTCTAGGACTATGATCATGAGTTTCATTCATTTGGGATACTAGGTTTAGGAAGTCTCACTGGTTTGGAACTCTTCTAGAGTTTCATATAGATGGGATTTTGGTGCCCAGACACCCACCTAATTGGGACTATATATTTTTTAGAGGATTAATTATCAATTTGATTATTGATTAGATTAATTTGATTGAGCAATGAGGATTCAATCAAATTCAATTGAATTTGATTCAATTGGGTTTGACCCGATCAGATCATGAGATGATCTAATCACTATGAAAGTTTGGAACCTGATTTGATCAGGGACTGGACCTAATTAATATTTAATTTAATTAAAAATTTATTAGGTTGGATTAAATCTAATTTGGTTAGGTTTAACCTGTCTAATTGGATCTAGATTAATTGATTTGGTTGAAAATAATTTGGACTAATTCAAAGCTTGTCTGAATTTTGATCTTCCTCGACAACCTTTGACTTTGTCCACGCCCTTCTCCATTCCCCTTTATTTTTTGCATGCGATTTCCCATGCCCAAAATGGTATTTGTGCCCCTCTTCCTTCTCCCTTTGACCTGGTCCAAAAGTTGGATTAGGTCGTAGTTGAGTTTGAATTTTGAATTCAATTTTTTGGTTGGAAGTTGGAACCAATCCAACCTTATCCATTTTTCCAAGCCTCATATGGATTTTTGTCGCACCTTTTGGTGTGTTTTCAACGTAGGCATGTAGAAGGAGAGTCTTTCTATGTGTCACCTACCTAGATGGAATGTTGGAACAGGATAAAACATCTACTTGAATTTTGAATTTAAGTAGATTGGTTAAAACACCTAACTTCCAACCCTTATCTGATCTCACACGGTTTTCCCATCATTGGCACGCCCATTTTAAATTGGATTTTTTTTTGTGAAAATGAGTGATGAGAGAGTGACTTCGTGAGAAAGATTTCCTATGTGAGCTGCATCCGTCTGTTGGTGAGAAAGGTCTAAAGAGAGAGAAAGAAATTCCCTACGTCACTGAATCTTTTTCTCCATGCCACCTTTTGTTTTCTTAATTCTAGTCACCCATTGAAAATTAGTTTTATGATTGGGTGTGGGCAAAAAGGAGATTCTTTTTTCCTATGCAAAAAGGTTTTCATGGAAAGAGCTCAAAAAGTGGATGTATGGAGTCATCTGAGTGCTAGGGTTTTCCGACCATCTTTCAACATGGCTTTTTTTTTCCTTAGATAAGATCTAAGTGAAATTGGCCTTTGATTTTTTGTGTGAAAAATGTTTCACATAAAATAACCAAGAAGGCATGTGAGTGCTTCTAGGTGAGTGATCTGAGTGTCAGATAAATCTAGGGAGTGGAGACTCTAAGGTTTTCGGGTGTGGAAAGCCTTAGGGTTTCAACCTAGGGTTCAGGTGGTGAGTTTCAGTGCTATAAGCATTGCTTGACCTAGAAAATTCCCACATCAATCCCTCATCCTCCAAAGTATATTCTTTGATCTTCTAGATCATCCAGAAGATGGAAAAGTAGATCATTGATTGGATCAATGAAGATTGGCCATCGAAGGCTCTAGCAAGAAACTAGCACTCCAATGGAGCTGGTCGGAATCAGGAGCTCCATGTGGACCATCTATAAAGATTGGATAAGTATGCGGCTATAGTGCGACATTGTGCACTTCCTCTTATGGATTAGGATCATGGAGATCATCTACCCATGCAAAGGTATTATATTCTTAACACAAGTTAATCAGTGAATATGATTTATTGATCGATCGCATTTAAACATTCTAAAAGCATGTCTATATCCTAAGTCAGATTTTATGATATGATCATAGCATGCATAGATAATTTTAGATTAATTTTGCTTCTGCTAAAATTTAATTCAAAAAATTTTCAAAATGCATGCTTTAAATCCTGCTCAATTTTAAATAGTGGTATCAAAGCAAAGGTTGCTTGACATGCTTGTATGTTAATTAAAAAATTAAATACTAGCATAAATGATATGTTTATATATTAATTAAAATTATTTTAATTAATAAAAAATAATAAATTAAAATTAAACATGAATATATTAGATCAGATCTAATATGTGATTCATGCTTTAATTTTGTTATGGTTTATTTTCTATTATGAAAAAAGTAATAAGTTGTTGTTTATAAAATGAGCTGATCTATTTTTGAAATGAGTGAACTCATTTGATGAATAAAAAATTAAAAATCTTTCAAAATTTAAAAAAATATTTTTGAAATACTTAATCCCAACCCATCATTCCAAAACTTAATTAAAAGAATTAAGTATTGTCTAGTAGAATCTAGAATTATTAATTAAAGATCCTAAGATAAATGCATAAAACTGTGGCTTAAAGGGTTAGATGAATTAGGTCCATTACTTGGGCTAGACCAAAGGTTAGTTAAAGAATGGACTAAATTAGAAAAATTGATCAAATCTAACTAAATGTTGAATTAGATTAGATCAAGGATTCTCAAGATTCAACTTTAATAGCTATAGTTGGACAAGTCCATATCTTTAACAAAGAATAAAATGAACTTGATTCATGGCTATGCGATCGAGCCCGTAATCACTAGGTTGATCAGATTAAACCTAACTAACTAGTTGGTGTCTAAGATAAGTTTGACAGTTAAGACCAGTGGTTTTTAATTAGGAGATACTCCCATTGATTCGATCTTTGATGAGTTAATGGCATATCCCTTCCATTGATCTTACTTATGTAGCCGACATGGTTGATTAGGATTTGATTAGATCACTTGGTGATTCATGCTCACCCATGTCACTAGAAATCAGTTTGACTGATTTCTATTAATAAGACTAAATTTAGTGCCCATGGACCTAAATTGATCCTAATCCTAATCTACTGACTTGGTGAAGTCAGTGGGAGGATTTGACTTGGTGAAGTCAATGAAAGAAAATTGGTCTATATCCTTTCTATCCTTAAATAATATGTAGTCTAAATTCTCTAAATTATTAGGTCCTTAAAATGACTAAGTTATGGGATAACCGAGTCATAGCCTCCCATTAAGGTGAATAGTAATGAGTCCAATTTTTTACGTGGACATTAGAGGTGCCTTACACCTAGTGTTCATCTAGATATTAGAATTACTATCCATCATATGATGATTAGGTCGCACTCTCTTAATAATAATCAGGTTAGTTAGAGATTTTCTCGAGTCTGGTCATCGCTGGTTTGATGCACCAAACTCAATCATGTTAAAAATTGGCCTTAATCAGATCTTTTTAGTGGAGGCCTTAGTCTATTGAATTGGATTTTAGGAAAAAACCTAATTACCATAAATTATTTAGAGAAATAATTGATTATGAACCTACCTGTAGATGCATATAGGTTAGCCAGAGCTTTCCTCGGGTCCGTTTGTAGTCTATGTGGATTCTAGTACCCTTTAAAGAGTTAATATAATTTTTTGAATTAAATGTATATGTTACCAATTCATAAAATAGTGGGAGACCTTTAGACTAAAATGCAAATCTTTAGAATTAATTAATTCAAGTACTAATAAGTTTCATATTTTTTTTCAAACAAATAGAATGGCTAGTGTTAGTCTGCTCCATTCACTATTGGACAATGACAGACTTTTAGGACCTAATTATGAGGAGTCTAGTATTGACCCTAATTAGGTAGAGCTGAATAGGAATGATCCTCTTGATCTGAACAGGAGAAATAAGCAAGTGCTTGTTAGTCAAGGGTGTTATATGATAACACCTTGTAATTTTTCCATTTATGATATATCTACCTAGGTATTAGATACCGGGAGTCCAATTCAAATTTGCAATTTATTACATGGACTTCAAATTGATAGAAAGTTTGAGAATGGTGATAGATTCCTTAATATTGAGGATGGAAGTAAAGTTTTAGTCCTCGCATTGGAAACTCTTGAGCTTATTTTTAAAAATAATAATATTATTTTAAGTGACTGTCACTATTGTCGATCTTTTATGATAAACATAATATCTATTGGATTTTTAGTCCAAGATGGTTATTATTTGTTAATAAAAGAAAATTATTATGATATCATTATAAATGGTGTTACAATAATGCGAGGATAATTAAAAAATGGTATTTATATTTTATCACAATCTATATGTGTCAAATAAATGTTCGAAACTAGATAATGCCACCAATGCCTATTTTTGGCACTGTAGACTCGGTCATATAAACAATAATAGGATTAATAAGTTAGTTAAGGAGCATATCCTTGACATCGATGATTGTGAATCATTGAATACCTTTGAGTCCTGCCTTCTTGGTACGATGACCAAATCATCTTTTACTGAAAAAGATGAATGGGCCACTGAGCTTCTGGATCTAGTACGTACTTATGTATGTGGACCTACGAACACGTGATTCTACTACATCATTATATTTACTAACAATTTCTCTAGGTCTGGATATGTCTATCTTATGAAGATTAAATCCAATTCATTTGAAATATTTAAATGATATCGAAATGAGGTAGAAAAATAACTTGAAAAGAGTATTAAAACTCTTCGATCAGACCGAGGAGGTGAATATCTTACCAATGAGTTTTTGATATATCTAGAAGAGAATAGAATTCTCTTATAATGGACACCTCCCAGAACACCACAGCATAATATTTTGTCTGAGAAGAGAAATCAAACCTTACTGAACATGGTTTGTGTTAGATATATGTGCCCTAGAAGCCAGAATTGGCTGACACTTGTAATACACTTCTAGGGGCAAAATTATAATTTTGACTATAATTAATGAAATGGGTTATTTTCTATCACACATGTGTATTTAGTGTCTGTGATACATCCTTTGAGTTAATGGTAATGATAATTCATATTTTCAAGAGTTGAAAATTTAAGACATGAATAATCATTATTAACTCATAAACAGCTACCGACCATAGGATCATCACGAGGATGGTGATTGATCCGGAAGGTTGGTGTACGAATCGCTTCTCTTTAGTAGATGAGTCTTGAGTCTACGGTGTGGAGACACCGGAGCGAGAGTACAGGTACTCGTTAGAGAACGAGGGCACTGAGCGTGACCACCTCGAGTAGTCATTAGGAAGTCTACCTTCTCGTCAATGACTGACTCGATGCTGCAGTAGTGTGTCTGGTTCTTTGACCTGAGATGCATCGGCAGTTCACCTTGAGGGTGTTATAGTTTGACTACACCATTACTCGGTCTCCTAGCCATATGGAACCCTGAAGGTGTATGTTGGCTGTGACATGTTCATTGTAGGAACTGGATTGCATCAAGATGGGAATCTATCTACCTCGGTGGTAGAGGAGTAGCCCTATGATGATCATGAGAATCAAGTCCTGAAGCCCATGGCCATGGCAGAGTGAAATAATAGAAAGAGTTTCTATTTAGATTTTCACATTGGACTCGAATCGAATGATTACATCATATGACAGAGACTAGGGTTTGACGAGTTCACCTTAACCCTAATCTGATCGGGGCTCAAGATAGAAGAACTGAATCACACAGGTAGCTGCACCAAGAGGTTCACATTCAGCTCTGATGGGTTGCCACCATATACTGCTAGGTGTCACTGGTGGATTTTGGGAGCAATTAGAATGATTTAGATGATCGATCATTCTAGCTGTTCGAATCAGAAGAGTTCTGATCCATCGAAAGGAGTTTCGATGATGTCTATGATAGAGATCATGACATATCCCATTACCATACAGAACTGAACCTAACTGGGTCACACAAACAAGGGTTTGAATCTGGTGATCATCAATTGAACTGATCTAGTTCAATTGATCTGAATGAGATTCAATTAGGTTCAAGGAAATCGTGCTAGCACTCGATTGAACCTAACGTTCTTCTTTTACTATCATAAATAAGTTGTCCTGACTGAGCCAAAGGAGTTTGTGCTCAATCAGAGGCCTTCATATGGTCTGACTGGAGGTTGTCCAAGTCAGAATAGGTTGTCTTATTTGTAAGACATTACCTGCCATTTTTGGTCTTGTTCTTTGACTTTGGTCAAAAGTCCTTTGACTGATCAAAAGTTACCTTTGACTGGTCAAACATTGACCATTCACCCTTTGACTTTTGACCACATGTCATGCACCTATTGGAGAGCTGGTGGGGGCCTGTCCCCCTGCCAGAACCTGGCAAGGAGAAGGGCGCACGCCAAGGGTGGCGTGAGCCCAAGTAGGAGGCGCCTAGGAGTCCTTGTTGGACAAGGACTCCACCTCCCTTTTGGATTCCAATCAGAGTTCTACTAAGAATCCAGTTTGACTGGTCTTAGGCGCCCTCTAAGGAGGAATCCAGGGGTCTCTATTCCAACCAATCAGATTTAGATCTGATTTCACAAAGGGTTGTGATTGGTTGAGAGGAAGAGGAGTTGGATCACAAGAGGTCTATAAATAAGACCCTGCGCCCAACCCTAATTCCAATAGAGATTTCCCACGCCCCAAGGCTGCCTCTCCCCTCCTTCTCCATGCCATAGTCTCTTCTCCTCTTGCTCTCCACGTCCAAAAGGTGTTTTGGACTTATTTTGGTGCGATTCAGATCAAGGAAAGGCGATCAAAAGCAAGAAGGCTGCGCTGCTGCAAAAGGACGACTGCAGATCTTCAAAAGAGTTTTGAAGATCCTCCAGATCAGATCCAGATCTAATTTTTGGAGGTGTGATAGAGAAGAAGAGGATCTCCAGATCCAACCCGAGTGGATACCGGTAGAGGCCAGGCGCTTGCGTGGCTAAGATCCAGAACCTTCCGCTGCAATCAGGATCATCTACAGGGTAATAGGATTACCCAAATCAGGTAAATTAAATTTGATTTAATTTATCTTGTTTTATTTTATTTATTAAAATAATAAGAATCAGATCTAAAACATATCAAGATCTGATTGAGATCAAGAGAAAATTTTTGAAATATATCTCTTGATCTAATCAGATCTGGACGAACCTGGACCGGGAAATCAGGATTTCCCTTCAACTGGTATCAGAGCCATGGTTCTAAATTATTTAGATCTGATTTTAATTTTATTTTAATTAGAAAATAAAGTGATTTCAGATGTCACATGAGATGTGATCAGATCTGAAATCAGAAAAATTAAAATTAAATGATTTGGATCTAAGAACATGAAGATATGCATGACTAGTTCTAGAATAGAATAGTTCTATAGAATAGTTTTGCATGTCTTTGATTTAATCTGATTAAATCATATTTTAGATCTTCTTATTTACTATTTTCTGATATTATAAGTGTTATAATAACATCTGATAAAATAGCAAATAAAAATTATTTAATTTTAAATATCATATGAGATATGATAGATGCATGACTAGACTAGTTGTAGAATAGTTCTACATAATTGTCTAGATTAGAATTTATTTTGATTAGATCAATTTAAATCTAATTTTTTAGATTATTATGTGATAATTTAGATCTGAAAACATGCATGATTTGATACATGAGATGTATGCAAAATATGCCTTGATTAGATCTAAATTTGTATATGAGATATATGATATAGATCTATAACTGTTTTGTAGATTTACATGTTCCTGATTAAGGCGTTCCTCTTGGCCGTCCGGTCATAAGAACGAAGAAGGGTTTGAAAGGCCCTCTCTTCCCATTCGATGGGGTGTTCTTATGACGTGTAGGGGTGCTGCGTGTTCGTCCTTAATCAGAAACCCAAAACTTACTTTCTGCAAAACCCTAGATCCTGAAACCCTAGGATTTATTGTGCATATTTTGTTTATGAACCCAACTTAATTAAGAATTAAGTTTATGGAATATTAATTAGGTCTAAAATTGAGAATTTCAGATCTAAGACATATTCATAATACTGGGTTCGGGCTTGGGTAGCTCAATTAGGTCTAAGCGGTTGATCAAACCGAATCAAGAGTTGGTTAGATGGGATCAACAATGCTTAAATTGACCAGCCTAATAGGATTAAGTCTGGGTCAAGATCGAGTCACGATCAAGCAAGACCTAATTAGGCTCAGAGGTTAGAGTCTGGATTGTAGGCTAACCCAATTGGTTCTGACTCAACAATTTGGTGTCTAAGGTAAGTTTGGCACAGACGACCGACTGGTTTTTAATTGGAAGCTACTCGACCTGAATGCGTTCTTGTGTGAGTTAATGGCATATTCCTTCCACCGGTCTCACTTACCTGGCCATATCTGTTGACACAGTTCTGATCTGAGGTGGTCAATAATCCGAGCTGAACCCATGCCACTAGGTTAGTCATAATTGTTATGACTAAGCCAAGTCTAGTTTAATGAGACCTGAATCAATTCTCCCTAAGAAAAGATTAAGTCTGAGGTCTTCCACCATTGTAGATGTGCGGGCCCTTCCCGGGGTTGATTGTTCTCGACTGGATACAGTGGCTCAGTTGCACCGGGAAGACGCAACCATGTCTATTAGGCATTGGATGCTATGGGCTGGAGGATGAGTTGGGCTCAATATTTCCGGATACGGTGAGAGACCCAATTAGGAACCCAGTCTATGCAAATGGTGGGTCTGACTTAACTAAGGAGTGGATCAATATTCCGGATACGGTGAGATTCATGAATTAGAGACCAAGTTTGGGTGCACCATGATTAGAGAATCATTGAACAAGAGTTGTTCACTCATTGGCTAACCCATCACCAATAACTGTTAGGTGAGGTGATGAGTCAGTTGGTGAGACCGCACCACCCACTAGAAATCATCAATCGCGGAGATTTTCGCATCTCTACAGAGGGAGTGTAGGGATCCGAGAAAATAGTGGGAGCTAATTTGTTTAAAAATAAAATCCCTAAACAAATTGGTCAAGTCAAAATTACAGTATCTAACTAGAATCTTTGACTCTCTATAGGAAAATGTCTGCGTCCAACCCACTGGCACGTATCCTGGACACACATAGACTGACTGGACCCAATTATAAAGATTGGCTCAGGAACTACAAAATTATTTTGGGTTCAGAGAAGTTAACACATGTTTTGGACCAGGACCCTCCCACCTTACCAGCTCGTCCATCCACTGAACAGAGAGCATCTCTGGAAAAATGGATTGACGAAGACAATAAGGCCAGATACTACATGTTGGGCTCGATGTCTGATGAGCTCCAGCGCCAACATGAAGATATCGGGACTGCTCGCCAAATGTTGGCTCACCTGCAGGAGATGTTTGGTGAACAGAGTCGCGCAGCCAAATATCAAGTCACGAAACGACTTTTTAAGGCTAAGATGCGTGATGGGCAGTCAGTCCAAGATCACTGTCTGACAATGATCAAGGACATGGAAGAGCTTGAGAAGCTCGGTGTGAAGTTGGACTTGGATTTGCAGAACGATATTATTCTGCAATCCTTGACTGATGCATATGGGCAATTCATCATGAATTACCACATGCATAAACTTCAAAATTCCTTGGCCGAGTTGATGAATATGCTGGTTACCGCTGAGCTTTCTATGAAAGGTTCTAAAGGCTCAGTTCTTGCTATGGAACGGACTTCTTCCAAAAGAAAGTCTTATGGAAAGAAAAAGAAGTCTGTGAAAAAGCAAAAGGTAGGAAGGATCAAAGAAAAAGAAGGCAGAACCGAAGAAGAAGGTCGATGGCAAAGGAAAGTGTTTCCATTGCAACAGCGACGGCCATTGGAAGCGGAACTGCCCTACTTACCTGGCCACCCTGAAGAACAAGAAGGAAGGTCCTTCTGGAGGTATGCTCGTTATTGAGTCTAACCTTACGGTTTCTTCTGCATCCAGTTGGGTGCTTGACTCTGGTTCTAGTGCTCATCTGTGCACTTCTATGCAGGGTCTTGAGGATAGCAGGAGGCTGAGGGATGGAGACATGATCCTACGCATCGGTAATGGAGCAAGAGTTGCTGCAGTAGCCGTGGGAACATACCCTCTTCGATTACCATCTGGTTTAGACTTAGTTTTAAAAGACTGTTATTATGTGCCTGCAGCTAGCAAGAATTTGATTTCTGTTTCATGCTTAGCACAAGAAGGTTATGTGATCACCTTCTTTAAGGACCATTGTAACATTCTTTATGAAAGAAATAAAATTGCAAATGGTTTCCTTATTAATGATCTTTATCAGTTGCATATTGATGTACCTGTTTTAACTATCGAGCAAAACGTGAATGCCAAACGACCTAGGGATAGTCCAAACGACAGATATCTATGGCACCTGAGATTAGGTCATATAGCAGAAGATAGGATTAACAAATTGGAGAAAAATGGGCTATTGAGTCCATTGACTTTTGAGTCATATCCAACTTGTGAATCTTGTCTTCAAGGCAAAATGACTAAACTCCCTTTTGTTGGACATGGGGAGAGGGCCACAGATCTCCTTGCCCTAGTACATACTGATGTGTGCGGCCCATTTGATGTGCCGGCTAGAGGCAATTTTGTCTACTTCATTACCTTTACCGATGATCTGTCTAGGTATGGGTATGTGTATCTTATGAGACATAAGTCTGAAGCCTTTGAAAAGTTCAAAGAATTCAGACATGAAGTAGAAAAACAAACTGAAAAACCCATTAAGGTTCTTCGATCAGATCGAGGAGGTGAATACCTTAGCCGGGAATTCCTAGACTATCTTAAGGAAAATGGCATAGTCTCTCAATGGACTCCACCAGGAACACCTCAACTCAACGGGGTTTCAGAACGGAGAAATCGGACTCTATTGGATATGGTTCGATCCATGATGAGCTTCACAGACCTCCCTGATTTCCTTTGGGGACATTCATTGTTAACTTCAATCTATTTACTGAATAGGGTTCCCTCTAAAACCGTTCCTACCACACCGTATGAGATATGGCACGGTAAGAAACCAAGTCTGAGTCATCTCAGAATTTGGGGTTGTCCGGCTTATGTCAAAAGACAACAAGCGGACAAGTTAGAGTTTAGGTCCTTTAGAGCTCGATTCATAGGATATCCTAAAGAGTCATTAGGATACTATTTCTACATTCCAGAAGACCACAATGTGATTGTGAGTCGACATGCCATCTTTCTTGAAAAATAGTTTATTCAAGATAGTGGCATTGGAAAGCAGATTAAGCTTGATGAGAAAGTCTCACAAGCAGAACGAGCTAAGGACCAAGTGGAACCAAATCAGGTTGAGCCAATAAGAACACTACCTCCTCCACCTCGTAGATCGGAAAGAGTTTTCCGTCCTCCTGAAAGATACTTAGGTATTATTTCAGAGGATGTAGAGGAAATGTTCCTCATAGGTAATGGTGCTCATGGTGATGATCCCAAAACCTACAATGAGGCGATATCAGATATCGACTCCGAGAAATGGCTTGAGGCAATGAAGTCAGAAATTGACTCGATGCACTCAAACCAAGTCTGGACCTTGGTAGATCCACCAGAAGGTATAGTACCTATTGGGTGTAAATGGATCTTCAAGAGAAAGATTGGTGCAGATGGGAATGTGGAGACATTCAAGGCTAGACTGGTGGCAAAAGGTTATAGTCAACGTGAAGGCATTGACTATCAGGATACCTTTTCCCCAGTAGCTATGCTAAAATCCATCCGCACATTGCTTGCCATTGGAGCCTATATGGAACAGCCGCTAGGTTTCACATCCAGTGATACTGATCACAAGGTTTGCAAGCTGCAAAGGTCCATATATGGACTTAAGCAAGCATCTCGGAGCTGGAACACTCGTTTCAATGATGTGATCAAAAAGTTTGGTTTCATCAAAAATGAAGAGGAACCATGTGTTTTCAAAAGGGTCAGTGGGAGCGCTGTTGTCTTCCTCGTATTGTACATGGATGACATCCTCCTTATTGGGAATGATATTCCCATGTTGACATCAGTCAAGATGTGGTTGTCTAAGGAATTCTCCATGAAAGACCTAGGTGAAGCATCCTTTATTCTAGGAATTAAGGTCTATAGGGATAGACCGAATAGGATGCTAGGACTTTCACAGAAGATGTACATAGAGGAAGTACTAAAGAGGTTTAGTATGGAAAACTCTAAGAGGGGATTAATACCCTTCAGACATGGTATTCATCTTTCCAAGAAGATGTGCCCCAGCACACCTGAGGAAATAGAACGCATGAGCAAGATCCCTTATGCTTCTGCAATAGGGAGCCTCATGTATGCCATGCTATGTACACGACCTGATATAGCCCATGCTGTGAGTGTCACAAGCAGATATCAGTCAAATCCAGGTGAAGAACACTGGACTTCTGTGAAATGTATCCTTAAGTACTTGAGAAGAACTAAGAATATGATGTTGGTCTTTGGTAATGGAGAACTCCAAGTTCAGGGATACACAGACTCGGACTTCATGTCCGATATAGATGATCGAAAGTCGACATCTGGAAGTCTGTTTGTGTGCAATGGTGGAGCTGTCAGCTGGAAGAGTTCCAAGCAAACTGTGATAGCAGATTCCACCATGGAAGCAGAATATATAGCTGCATCAGAGGCTGCAAAGGAAGCATTCTGGTACAAGAAGTTTGCTGCAGAAATTGGAGTAATGCCATCAGATGCCATTCCTCTTTACTGCGACAACAATGGCGCCATAGCCCTTGCTAAGGAGCCGAGGTCTCACCAGAAGTCCAAGCACATTGAGCGGCGATATCATCTCATCCGCGATTACCTTGAGAAAGGTTACGTTGAGGTCAAGAGAGTCAACTCCGCAGATAATGTGGCAGACCCACTTACAAAGCCGTTGGGCCAGCAGAAGATCGAAGCCCACCTTGAGAAGATGGGACTTAGACTTGTAGCCAATTGGCTTTAGGACAAGTGGGAGATTGTTAGATATATGTGCCCTAGAAGCCAGAATTGGCTGACACTTGTAATACACTTCTAGGGGCAAAATTGTAATTTTGACTATAATTAATGAAAATGGGTTATTTTCTATCACACATGTGTATTTGTGTATTTAGTGTCTGTGATACATCCTTTGAGTTAATGGTAATGATAATTCATATTTTCAAGAGTTGAAAATTTAAGACATGAATAATCATTATTAACTCATAAACAGCTCCCGACCATAGGATCATCACGAGGATGGTGATTGATCCGGAAGGTTTGGTGTACAATCGCTTCTCTTTAGTAGATGAGTCTTGAGTCTACGGTGTGGAGACACCGGAGCGAGAGTACAGGTACTCGTTAGAGAATGAGGGCACTGAGCGTGACCACCTCGAGTAGTCATTAGGAAAGTCTACCTTCTCGTCAATGACTGACTCGATGCTGCAGTAGTGTGTCTGGTTCTTTGACCTGAGATGCATCGGCAGTTCACCTTGAGGGTGTTATAGTTTGACTACACCATTACTCGGTCTCCTAGCCATATGGAACCCTGAGGTGTATGTTGGCTATAGACATGTTCATTGTAGGAACTGGATTGCATCAAGATGGGATCTATCTACCTCGGTGGTAGAGGAGTAGCCCTATGATGATCATGAGAATCAAGTCCTGAAGCCCATGGCCATGGCAGAGTGAAATAATAGAAAGAGTTTCTATTTAGATTTTCACATTGGACTCGAATCGAATGATTACATCATATGACAGAGACTAGGGTTTGACGAGTTCACCTTAACCCTAATCTGATCGGGGCTCAAGATAGAAGAACTTAATCACACAGGTAGCTGCACCAAGAGGTTCACATTCAGCTCTGATGGGTTGCCACCATATACTGCTAGGTGTCACTGGTGGATTTTGGGAGCAATTAGAATGATTTAGATGATCGATCATTCTAGCTGTTCGAATCAGAAGAGTTCTGATCCATCGAAAGGAGTTTCGATGATGTCTATGATAGAGATCATGACATATCCCATTACCATACAGAACTGAACCTAACTGGGTCACACAAACAAGGGTTTGAATCTGGTGATCATCAATTGAACTGATCTAGTTCAATTGATCTGAATGAGATTCAATTAGGTTCAAGGAAATCGTGCTAGCACTCGATTGAACCTAACGTTCTTCTTTTACTATCATAAATAAGTTGTCCTGACTGAGCCAAAGGAGTTTGTGCTCAATCAGAGGCCTTCATATGGTCTGACTGGAGGTTGTCCAAGTCAGAATAGGTTGTCTTATTTGTAAGACATTACCTGCCATTTTTGGTCACCTGCCATTTCTTGTTCTTTGACTTTGGTCAAAAGTCTACCTTTGACTGGTCAAACATTGACCATTCACCCTTTGACTTTTGACCACATGTCATGCACCTATTGGAGAGCTGGTGGGGGCCTGTCCTCCTGCCAGAACCTGGCAAGGAGAAGGGCACACGCCAAGGGTGGCGTGAGCCCAAGTAGGAGGCGCCTAGGAGTCCTTGTTGGACAAGGACTCCACCTCCCTTTTGGATTCCAATCAGAGTTCTACTAAGAATCCAGTTTGACTGGTCTTAGGCGCCCTCTAAGGAGGAATCCAGGGGTCTCTATTCCAACCAATCAGATTTAGATCTAATTTCACAAAGGGTTGTGATTGGTTGAGAGGAAGAGGAGTTGGATCACAAGAGGTCTATAAATAAGACCCTGCGCCCAACCCTAATTCCAATGCTATTAGATACGCCCCAAGGCTGCCTCTCCCCTCCTTCTCCATGCCATAGTCTCTTCTCCTCTTGCTCTCCACGTCCAAAAGGTGTTTTGGACTTATTTTGGTGCGATTCAGATCAAGGAAAGGCGATCAAAAGCAAGAAGGCTGCGTTGCTGCAAAAGGACGACTGCAGATCTTCAAAAGAGTTTTGAAGATCCTCCAGATCAGATCCAGATCTGATTTTTGGAGGTGTGATAGAGAAGAAGAGGATCTCTAGATCCAACCCAAGTGGATACCGGTAGAGGCCAGACGCTTGCGTGGCTAAGATCCAGAACCTTCCGCTGCAATCAGGATCATCTACAGGGTAATAGGATTACCCAAATCAGGTAAATTGAATTTGATTTAATTTATCTTGTTTTATTTTATTTATTATAATAATAAGAATCAGATCTGAAATATATCAAGATCTGATTGAGATCAAGAGAAAAGTTTTGAAATATATCTCTTGATCTAATCAGATCTGGACGAACCTGGACCGAGAAATCAGGATTTTCCTTCAGTTTGGTCCAAGATGAGGTTTGCGAGTCTGCCAATTTTGTTTTGGGGGTATGCACTCGAGACTACTTATTTTGTTTTGAATAATATTCTAAGCAAGTTTGTTGCAAAGACTCCATATGAGATATGGACTAAGTGTAGGCTGATACTCTCTCACCTTATGATTTGGAGATGTCTAACTTATGTTAAAGATTTGTAACCAGAAAAGCTTGGACCTAGACCTGATAAATGCTTGTTTATAGGATACTTCAAGAAAACTAAGGGTTATTACTTCTACCTTGTTGAAGAATAAAATATGTTTGCCAGTAATAGGATAGTTTTTTTGGAAAAAGAGTTTCTTATGGAAGGAACTACTGTCTCTAATGTTGAACTTAGTGAAGTTCGATAGGTTGAAGAACCGATACATTCTAGTAAATTTATAGAACTAGATTTGATAAGATTAAACCCAAAGCCCATTGAAGAGGC
This sequence comes from Cocos nucifera, assembly GCA_006176705.1. Classification (NCBI taxonomy): domain Eukaryota; kingdom Viridiplantae; phylum Streptophyta; class Magnoliopsida; order Arecales; family Arecaceae; genus Cocos; species Cocos nucifera. Next base: position 75,787 of record QRFJ01004423.1, read on the forward strand.
ACCTTTAAGGAGATCTGCCAGAGTACCGCATCAACTAGACAGATACTATGGTTTCTTAGAAATGGATGGTAATCCTGTTGAACTCAATATGAATAATGATGATCGGATCACCTACATGGATGCCATGCAGAGATCTATCTTCGATAAATGGTTGAAAGCCATGAATTCTAAAATGGAGTCCATGAATGTCAATAGTGTATGGACACTAGTTGATCCACCTAAAGGGGTAGAAGCCATTGGGTGTAATTGGATTTTCAAAAGGAAAAGGAGCACAAACGAGAAGGTGGAGACCTATAAAGCTCATCTAGTTGCTAACAGATATTGTCAGCATTATGGTATTGATTATGATGAGACAATCTTTTGAATGGCAATGCTCAAGTTTATTCGGATCATGCTTGCGATAGCGACATACCTAGATAATAAGATCTGAAAAATGGATGTGAAGATAGCTTTCCTAAATAGAGAGCTAGACGAAGAGGTGCATATAATACAACCTGAGGTATCACATCTACAAATGAGTGCAACATATGCAAGCTTTAGAGATCTATGTATGGATTGAAGCAGGCATCGCGGAATTCGAACATGCATTTTAATAAAGTGATCAAAATGTATGGCTTCATCAAGAATGATGAAGAACCCTGCATGTATAAATGGGCTAATAGTTTTGTAGTTGTATTTCTTATACTGTATGTAAATGACATTCTCTTAATTGAAAATGACATCCCTGCACTATAGGAAATAAAGGTTTGGCTGTCATTGCAATTCTCCATGAAGGACTTGGGAGAAGCTTCCTACATCTTAGGGATGAAGATCTATAGAGATAGATCTAAAAAGTTGCTTGAGTTATCCCAGTCCATGTACATCGATACCGTGTTGAAAAGGTTTAGCATGGCGAATTTCAAGAAGGGCTATCTTCCAATAGGCCATGGGATTACTCTCTCAAAGAGGGATTGTTCGATAACTCCTCAAGAGAGAGAGCATATGAGTAGAATACCATATGCTTCGATAGTGGGTTCTACTATGTACGCCATGACGTATACGAGATCGGATATGACATCCTTACAAGGAATAATAAGTAGGTACCAATCTAATCTGGATGAAAATCATTGGAATGTTGTAAAGATAATCCTAAAGTATTTAAGAAATACTAAGAACTAGTGGCTTATCTATGGAGATACTGACTTAAAACTTGTGGGATACAATGATTTTAATTTTTAATCAGATCACGATGACAGCAAGAGTGTGTCAGGTTATGTATTTATCCTAAATGGTGGAGCAATCTACTGAAAGAGTTTCAAGTAGAATACTATGGCCAATTCTGTGTGCAAGATAGAGTATGTCGCAGCATCCGATGCTGCAAAGTAAGCTATATGGCTGCGAAAGTTCACTGATGAGCTAAGACTGGCATCCTTCTTAGATGGTCTGGTCCTGCTTTATTGTGATAGCATTGGAGCCATTGCTTAAGCAAAGGAGTCGAAGGCACATCAGCACACCAAGCACATTCTGCATCGTTACCATCTTGTATGAGAGATCATAGAATGAGGTGACGTCAAGTTTCAGAAGATCAACGGAAAGGAGAATGTGGCCGACCCATTTAATAAAGCCCTTGGAATTAAAGAGTTCGATAACCATAAATGGAAGATGGGTATATGATACTATTCTGAATGGCTTTAGTCTAAGTAGGAATTGTTAGAAAATGTATGCTAAAGTCAATCATCTGGGTTGATGATGGTTAAGCTGATTGTAAATGTACTTAAATTATTATATTAAATTAAATTATTATTTTGATATTTTCATCACTTTTGTGTATCTTCCTATAATGAACTCTTCTATGATGAAGTCCTTAGGACTTTTTAGACTCGATGGAGGATTTGTCATTTAGTCCTTAAACTTATTCATGATCAAATGATATGTCATTAGCTAGGATGACAACGTATAGAGTGTAGGTCATTGTGTGCCATATGCATTGGTTGTTCTCTTAACTAAGGAGTATGGTATACTATATGGCATGCAAGTAAAGTGTAGGGGTACATTTCACTGAATATGATCCAACTGCATAGTTCTCTGCTGTCAAGAGTTGCTCACGAAGGATCTCAGTATAAGTGTTCCTTAGACCTGAGATCACTATGGTGGCTTGCAAGCAACTCACTGCACTTAAGTACCAGACTACCTGAATTTTTAATTCAGTGACGGGAGGCTATTGGTGGAGTTAAATGATTGTGAAGTCGGTGTGTGAGTCAAGATGGGATTGACCCCTCTAAGTATTGGAGCAGATGTATCACTGTATTTCAATTTAGCAAAATCTTGGCTGGGATGGTTCATTTAATGGACATTGAATTTTAAAATATAATATGAATGAATTTTAGAATTGATAATTATATCCTAGGTCATCTTTTGAGCATTGAGGTTAAGGGGATGAATTATATGATAACCATATGCCACAGGTTCGTGATGTTGCATTGTGAATATTCGACCTATCCGATCATCGGATATCATTGCTAGATGGTCTCATCGATTGGTAAAAAAAAATAATTTTTGTACTACCAACTTAGGATTCGAACCTATGGGGTCACACACAAGAGGAGTTCCTACCTAATTTGATGGCTGATCCAGAGTCCTAATGTTCTAGGACTCTATGGTCAAGAGTCCCACTGGACTAGGACTCTATGACCAAGAGTCCCACTGGACTACGACTCTGAGTCCTACTCGTTTGAGACTCTGATTAAGAGTCCCACTAATCTAGGACTAAGATCACGAGTTTCATTTGTTTGGGACATTGGGTTCAAGAAATCCCACTAGTTTGGGACTCTTCAAGAGTTTCATATAGATAGGACTCTGGTGCCCAAACAGCCATCCAACTGGGACTCTATGTTTATTAAAAGATTAATTAGCAATTTCATTGCTAATTAGCTCAATTTGATTGAGTGATGAGGATTCGATCAAATCTGATTGAATTTGATTCAATTGGATTTAATCTGATCAAGTCATGAGATGACCTAATCACTATAGAAGTTTGGACCCTGATTTGATCAGAGATTGGATCTAATTAATTTCTAATTTGATTAAAAATTTATTGAATTGGGTTAAGTCTAATTTGGTTGGATTTAATCTTGTCTAATTGGGTCTAGATTAATTGATTTGGTTGAAACCAATTTGGACCAATTTAAAGCTTATTTGAATTTTGATCTCCCATGGTCACCTTTGACTTTATCCACGCCCTTCTACACACCCCTTTATTTTCTACATGCGATTTCCCATGCCTAGAATAGTGTTTGCGCTCCTCTTCCTTCCCCCTTTGACTTGGTCCAAAAGTTGGATTAGGTTGTAGTTGAGTTTGAATTTTGAATTCAATTTTTTGGTTGGAGGTAGGAACAAATCCAACCTTATCCATTTTTCCATACCACATATGGATTGTTGTCACACCTTTTGGTGTGTTTTCAGTGTGGGTGTCCAAAAGGAGAGTCCTTATGCATGTCACCTACTTGGATGGGGCGTTGGAACAAGATAAAACATCTACTTGAATTTCAAATTCAAGAAGATTGGTTAAAACACCTAACCTCCAACCCATATCTGATCTCATGTGGTTTTCCCATCATTTGCATGTCCATTTTAAATTGGGTTTTTTTTGTGCGTATGAGTGATGAGAGAGTGACTTCATGAGAAAGATTTCCTGTGTGAGGCCCATCCATCTAGGGGTGAGAAAGGTCCAGAGAGAGAGAAAGAAATTCCCTATGCCACTCTATCTTTTTCTTCATGCCACCTTTTGATTTCTTAATTCTAGTGACCCATTTAAAATTAGTTTTATGAATGGGTGTAGGCAAAAAGGAGACTCCTTCTACCTATGAAAAAAGGTTTTCATGGAAAAAGTTCGAAAGGTGGGCATATGGAATCATCTGAGTGCTAGGGTTTTTTGACCATCTTTCAGCACTCGGCTTTTTTTTCCTTAGATAAGATCTAACTGAAATTGGCCTTTGATTTTTTGTGTGAAAAATGTTTCACATAAAATCATTGAGAAGGCATGTGAGTGCATCTAGGCGAGTGAATTGAGTGTCAGATAAATCTTGAGAGTGGGGACTCTAGGATTTTTGGGTGTGGGAAGCCCTAGGGTTTCAACCTAGGGTTCGGGTAGTGAGTTTCAGTGCTGTAAGAATCGGTTGACCAAGAAAATTCCAACATCAATCCCTCATTCTTCAAAGCATATTCTCTAGTGTTCTAGAGCATCCAGAAGATCAAAAAGTGGATCGTCGATCGGATCGATGAAGATCGACCATCGAAGGCTCTGGCAAGAAGCTAGCATCCCGATGGAACTGGTCGGGATCAGGAGCTCCGTGTGGATCAATCATAGAGGTTGGACAAGTATGTGGCTATAGTGCAACATCGTGGACTTCCTCGTATGAATTTGGATTATGGAGATCTTCTACTCGCACAAAGGTTTTGTATTCTAAACACAAGTTGATTAGTAAATATGATTTACTTTTTTATTGCATTTAAATTTTTTGATACAAATTAGCATGTCAAGATCCTAAGTAGGATTTTATAATATGATCATAGAATACGTAGAATTAATTTTAGATTAATTTTGCTTTCGCTAAAATTTAATTTCAAAGAATTTTCAAAATGCATGTTTTAAACCCTGCTCGATTTTGAACATCTCGACCATAGAGTTCCAATCCAGTAAGAGTCTTCATCAGCCATCAAGTTAGGTAGGAACTTTTAATGTATGTAACCCCATAGGTTTGAATCTAAGCTGGCAGCATAGAAACTAATTTTCGTACTAATCGAAGTAATCATCTAGCAATGGTATCCAATGTTTGGATAGGTCGAATAGTTGCAATTGCAACACTTAGAACCAACATGAATATGGTTACCATATAATTCATCCATTTGATCTCTATGTATAGGATGACTCTGAGTTAAACTGTCAATCCTTAAAAATACATCCAAATCGTGCCTTAATATAATCAGTCCTATGACTCCTCATAAGGACTACCCTAGCCAAGGCTTTGCTAAATTGAAATACCATTGAACATATCTGATGAGCCGGAGTGGTCAATTTCATCTTGATTCACACACTAACTCCTCAAGTACTTGACTATGCTTAGAAACCTTCCATCACTAAATTAAAAATTCAGATGGTTCGACACCAAAGTACAGTGAGTTGCTTGAAAGTTACCATAGTAATCTCAGATCGGAGGGACACTTACACCCATATTCTATCAGAGCAAATTTTGATAATAGAAAAGCTCCAAAATTAGTCATATTTAGTATAGATGTACTCATACATCTCACCTGCATGCCATATCAGTATCTTCATACTCCTTGGTTAAGAGGACAACCAATCAAGATGGCACACAATGACCTACACTCGATAAATATTGTCATCCTTGGTAACAACGTATCATTTGATCAAGAATATATTTAAGAACTAAATGACAAATCATTCTTTATTGATTCTAAATAGTCCTAAAAATTTTACCACTGAAGGAAAAGTTGGGTTTTCCTATCGCACGATACATCTAATCGAATCAGATTTGCAGCGAAATAATTTTAAAATTTTTTTATGACCAAATCAAATTTGAGAGTTCTCAGATCTGGTTAGATTGATCAAAAATTAAAAGCAAAATATAAACAAAAATAGTGGTAACAGTTATTACCTGATTAGGTAAACAGTTTACCCATTGTAATGATCTGATGATTGATTCGAGGTTCTGATTGAGTCGCGCACGCACCTAGCCTCTATCGGTATCCACTCAGATCAGATCTAAAAGTCTCCTCCTTTTGGATCTGATCTCCAAATATCAGATCTGATGTCTTCCCGTAGAGCCTTCAAAACAAACATCAAAGGTTGTGCGTTCGTCTCACGAACACTGTCTTCTCTCGCTGATCTTTGCACTGATGGAACTTGATCTCTGCTTGCAGGTTTTGCCCAACTCTTGGGCATGGAGAAGAGGGAGAGGATCAGATGAGGGTGGCATGGAGATAAATATTTTGGCAGGACTTTGCCATAGAGAAATCATGATACACAATAGCTTGCGCAGGACCCTATTTATAGAGCTAGTCAAAAGTCTTTTTGCATATAACTTTGAATAGGTCAAAGTTTAACATGCAGAAGAACTCCTTAACTGATCTCCACCCCCCACCCTCTTATTCTTTTGATTTTGTCACATAAAATTTAGAAAAATTTGGCATGGAGATGGAGAGATAAAGTTTGGATGGTGCAAGCAACTTATCCCCTCGATATTTGATCTCATCAAGTATGTTTGACCCATTCAAATCCCTTTTGAATGGGACACCTCCACCCTATCCATATGGGGTGCACGGCCAAAGGAGGAGTGCACCCCTTATTCCTCATGTAAATATCTAGGGGTGTGCATCCCTAAAAAATCTCAAGGGGGCACACGCCCCTATTCCTTTAATTCCTGCATTAAGGTCAACATTTAACCTTTGTCCTATTCCCATCTTATGAGATTAAGACAACCTTTCCAAGTCCCATCCAATGAATTTACATCAAGATATAATCAAGTTAGAACATGCCTTGATCAAACTAGGATTCGATCCAGTCAGATCAAGAAAAATCCATCTAGAATTTTTTGGAGAGTCTTGTCAAAATTTTATCTCATGATTTAAGGACAAGCCCTAATCTGGCAAAAACAACCTTTGCCTGTTCCCACCTTATGGCTTTTAGGATAAGTATTGATCAAAATAGCATAAGGTCCAGTCAGATCAAGACAAACCCTTACAAAGTTCCCAGATAAGCCTTGTCTAAATAGTTCTAGAAATTAGCAGGTCTTGTCCTGTTTCCATCCGATGGATTAAGACAAGCCTAGATCAGGTTAGGACAAGATTATTTTGATCTAAACAAATTTCAGTCAGACTAGAATAGAGCCATACAAGACTCTCAGATAAGCCAACTCTAATTTGGCTTAGTCGAGATGAACCAGAATGTGATAGAAAGAGAATATTAGGTTCAATCTTATGCTAGCATTATTTTTTTGAACCTAATTGGATCTAATCTAAATCAATCAAACTGGGTTAGCTTAATTGATGACATCTAGACCCAAACACTTATTTGTATGATGCAGTTTGGTTCAGTTCTGGATGGTAATGAGACATGTTGTGATCTCCATCAATGATATAATCGAAACACCTTTCGATGGATCAAAACTCTTCCAATTCATCCAATTAGAATTGCTGATCATCAAGATAATTTAATTGGTTCCAAAATCTACTAGTGACACCTAACAGTATATGGTGGCAGCCCATCAAAATTGAATAGCAAACCTTTCAGTATAGCTACCTGTGTGATTGGATTCTTCTATCATGAGCCCCAACGAGATTAGGGTTAAGGTGAACTCATCAAACCCAACCCTCATCATATGAATGAATCATTCGATTCGAGTCTGATGTGAAATACTAATAGAAACTCCTTTCTATTATTTCACACTACTATGGCCATGGGTTTTAGGACTCAATCTTATATTCATCATAGGACTACTTCTTTACCGAGGTTGATAGATCCCATCTTGGTGCGATCCAATTCCTACAATAAACATGCTATAGCTAACATACGCTAGGAGATCGAGTTATGGTGTAGTCAAACTATAACACCCTCAAGGTGAACTGTCGATGCACCTCAGATCAAAGAATCAGATACATGACTGCAGCATTGAGCTAATCATCGATGAGTAGGTAGACTTATGACTGTTCGAGGTGGTCACGCTCAGTGCCCTCGTTCTCTAACGAGTATCCATACTCTCGCTTCGGTGTTTCCACACCATAGACTCAAGACTCATCTATCCTAGAAAAGCAATTATACATCGATCTTCCAGATCGATCACCATCCTCATGATGATCCTATGATCAAAAGTAGTTTGTGAGTTAATTATGATAACACATGCCTTAAATTCTCAACTCTTGAGAATATATGTTATCATGCCTATTAACTCAATAAATGTATCACAGACACTTTAATATACAATGTGATAGAATAAATAACTCTTTAATTAATTTTAAGTCAAAATTATAAAAATACTCCTAGATTATATTTAACAAGTGTCAGTCAATCTGGCTTCTAGAGCATACGTCTAACAAACTCTCACTTGACCTAAAGCCAATTGGCCACAAATCTAAATCCCATCTTTTCAAGGTGGGCTTGGATCTTCTGCTAGCCTAAAGGCTTTGTCAGTGAGTCAGTCACATTGTCTGTGGTGTTGACTCTCTTGACCTCGACGTATCCTTCTTGAGGTAATCACGGATTAGGTGGAACCATCTTCTTGGAACTCTTCCAACTTATAATACCACCAGTGCATAGGAATAAACTTTTAGACGTCAACTTTCGACCATCTATTAGACATAAAGTTTGAGTCCGCATACCCTTAGAACTAGAGTTCACCATGTTGAACCTCTTCAGCACCTCCTCTATGTGAAAAATCCAACATCCTCTTTAGTCTATCTCTATAGATCTAAAAAATAAAAATGAAGGATGCCTTACCTAGGTCTGTCATAGAAAATTTCTTAGATAACCATACTTTGACCTATGTCAGCATGAGAATATCATTCTCAATCAGGAGGATGTCATCCATGTACAATACGAGGAAGATAACAGCGCTTCCACTGACCTTCTTAAACATACTTGATTTCTCCTTATTCTTGATGAAACCAAATATTTTGATTACATCAAGCATTCCAACTCCGAGATGCTTGCTTGAGTCCATAGATGGACCTTTGCAGCTTGCAGACCATTATGATCACCATCACTGGATGTAAAAATAAATGATTGTTTCATATAAATATCTCCTCAAGATATCCAATTATGAACTTCGTTATCACATCCATTTGCCATATTTCATAATTGAAATATACTACAATGGCAAGCAATGTGGATGGATGGCCACTGACAAGAAGGTAACTTGATACCCTTTCGCCACTAGCCTAGCCTTAAATATCTCCACATTCTCATTTGCATATATCTTTCTCTTGAAGATCCATTTATACCTAATAGGTACTATACCTTTAGGTGGATCTACCAAGATCCAGATTTAGTTCGAGTGCATCAAGTCAATCTTTGACTTCATTGCCTCTTACCAATTCTTGGAGTCAATATCTGATATCGCCTCATCATAGATTCTGGGATCATCACCATTAACCCATTTTTCATGAGGAACATTTTCTCTACATCCTCTAAAATAGTACCTAAGTACCTTCAGGAGGACAAAAGATCCTATTTGACCTATGAGATGGAGGAGATAGTGAATTGTTGATCAGCTCAAACTAACTAGGTTCTTGAGGTTCCTTGGCTCGTTACTCTTTGGAGACTTTCTTCTTGAGCCTAATTTGTCTTTCGATGCCACCATCTTGAACAAACTATTTTCAAAAATGGTGTGTCAACCGACAATCACATTATGGTTTTTCGAAAGATAGAAGTAATATTCGAATAACTTTTTAGGATATCCAATAAATCAAAATCTAAGGAACCTAGACTCTAACCTGTCCACTGTCGAACAATCCCAATTCTAAGATGACTCAAACTTGGCTTCTTACCATGCTATATTTCATATGCAGTGATAGGAACAGTTTTAGATGGAACCATATTTAGTAATTTGATAGCTATCATTAAACTATGTTCCTAAAAAAACTTCGAAAGGTCTGTGAAGCTCATCATGGATAGACCGTATCTAATAGGGTCCATTTTCTCTATTATGAAATCTCTTTAAGTTGAGGCATTCCAGGCGAAGTCCATTATGAGACTATACCATTATCCTTGAGATAATCTAAAAGTTCTTGACTAAGGTATTCACTTCCTCGATCTAATTGAAGAATCTTAATGGACTTTCAAATATACTTTTCTACTTCGTATCTGAATTTTTTGAATTTTTCAGTAGCTTTAGACTTATGTTGTATCAAGTACACAGACCCGTAAGTAAAGATAATAAAATAGATATAATTACCTCTAGCCGACACATCAAATGGGCCATACACATTTATATATACTAGGGAAAGTAGGTCTATGGCCCTTTTCCATATCCCACAAAAGGAAGCTTGATCATTTTGCCTTAAAGGCACAATCCAAAAATCAGATATGACTCAATAGTCAATAGACCCATTAGTCTGAATTTCTCTAATTTGTTAATCCTATCTTCAGCTATATGACCTAGCCTAAGGTGCCATAAGTACCTTTCATTAACACTATCTCTTGATCATTTTGATCCTATGGCATTCATGTTTTGCTCGACACACTCAATGATGAGCATTCCTTCAGAGGGTCCTTCCTACTTGTTCTTTAGGCTAGCTAGGTATGCAGGGCAGTCCCGCTTCTAATGGCCATCGGAGTTGTAGTAGAAATACTTTTCCTTCTCCGTGGCCTTCTTCTTTGTCTCGCCCTTGTTTTCTCCTTCTATTTTCTACTTCTTCGCAAACTTTTTCTTCTTTCCAAATGACTTTCTCTTAGAAGAAGTCTACTCCAAAGCTAGAACTGAGTTCTTTGAACTCTTCAAATTTTGCTCAATAGTAACCAGCATGTTCATTAACTCGAACAAGGTGCATAGGAGCTAATTCATATAGAAGTTTATGATAAACTTTCATACGAATCATTGAAGGATTGCAGGATCACATCAATCTGTAGATCCTTATCCATCAAGCATTGAGCTTCTCAAGCTCTTCTAGGTCCTTGATCATTGCCAGGCAATGATCTTTGATCGACTGTCCATCACACATCTGTGCCTTAAATAGTCTTCTAAAGACTTGATAATGCACTGCACGACTCTGATCATCAAACAACTATTGTAGGTGCGCCAATATTTGGTGAGCAATCCTAATGTCTTCATGTTAGCACTACAACTCATCTGATATTGAGCTCAACATGTAGCACCTAGCTTTGTTATCATTGTCCGACCACTTTTCATGAGACGCTCTCTGATCCATGATCGGATGTGCTGGTAAAGTGGGGTTGGTCCTTGTCTAATACATAGGTCAGCGATTTCAAATCTAAAGTAATTTTGAAGTTCTTTAGCCAATCCTTGTAAATTGGTTGATCAACTTACGGGTATGTAGGATTTGGGCTAGGAATTTTATTACAGATATTTTTCTATAGAGAGTCAAAGTTTCTAGTTATACTTGTAGTTTAACTCAACCAATTTATTTAGGGACTTTATTTTTAAACAAATTAGGCTTCCACTATTTTCTCAGATCCCTATACTCCCTTGGTAGAGATGTGAAAATCTCTACGAACATTGATTTCTAATGGATGGTGTGATCCCACCGACTAGCTCACCACCTCACCTAACAATTATTGGTGATGGGTCAGTCGATGAGTGGACAACTCTTATCCAATATGTTTTTAAATATGATGCACCCAAACCAGGTCTCTAATTCATGAAGCTCACCATGGCGAAGGGACTCTTTGACTAGCTCTATAAATAGGGCCCTGCGCAAGCTATTGTGTATCATGATTTCTCCATGATGAAGCCCTATCAAAATAGTTATCTTCATGCCACCCTCATCTGATCCTCTCCCTCTTCTCCATGCCCAAGAGTTGGACAAAATCTATGAACAGAGATCAAGTTCCATGAATGCAAAGATCAGTGAGAGATGATAGTGTTCGTGAGACGAACGCGCAGCTTTCGGAGTTCATTTTGAAGGCTCTATGGGAAGACATCAGATCTAATCTTTGGAGATCAGATCCAGAAGGAGGAGACTTTCAGATCAACTCTAGTAGATATCGATAGAGGCTAGGCACGTGAGTAGCTCAATCAGAATCTCAGATCAGTCGTCAAATCATCACAATGGATAAACAGTATACCCGATCAGCTGATAACTATTATCACTATTTTTATTTTTATTTTATTTTTAATTTTAGATCAATCTAATTAGATCTGAGAACTCTAAAATTTGATCAGATCATAAAAAATTTTTAAAATTATTTCACTATGAATATGATACGATCAAATGCATCCTACGGTAGGAAAATTTGATTTTTTCTTCAACTGGTTTCAGAGCCAGATTGCTGCTTCCAGATCTGTCTTTAGATTGATCTAAAATTACTTCTTATAATTTGATTATTGATTTTATATATTACATAGGATGTAATCAGATCTAAAATAAAAAATTGCATGTCTTAAATATATATGTTTGACATAAACAACGCATGTTCTAGTCTAGATCTATTGTTCCATATGATGATAGTTTTCCAATATATTTTAGATTACATCTAATTTATTTTTTTTATAATTTGATCATTTAAGTTTTAGATGTTATATTAGATGTAATCAGATCTGAAATATAAGATCTAATTTAAAATTTTGATGTATGTTATATAGGCAGCATATGTCTAGACTAGATCCCTAATTTAATCTCATAGTCTAGATCAAAAATTTTATAAAATATTCATTTAAATTTTTAAAGATTATATGATTAGATTAGTTAAATTTTAGATATTATATATGATATAATTAGATCTGAAAGTATGAGATGCATTTTAAAATTTCATATGTATGACATATGCAATGCATGTCTACACTAGTTCCATAGATCCATGCCATGAGTAGTCTAGATTAAAATTTTATAATGAGATTATTTAAATTTTTTTTTTTAGATATTATATTAGATGTAATCAGATCTAAAACATAAATTTAAATATTAAATTTGATAAATGAGATGTATGCAAAATATGTATAGATTAGATCTTAAATCATGTAACAGTTATATGCTTTAGATCTAATAGTTTTATAGTATAGTTCATATTTCTGATTAAGACATTCCCCTTGGCCATCTGGTCATAACAGTAAAAAGAGTTTAAAGGCCCTTTCTTTTCATTCGATGGGGTGCTACGCGTTTGCCCTTAATCAAAAATTGAAAACTTACTTTTCTGCAAAATCCTAGATCCTAAAATCCTTGAATTTTTATGCATGTTTTGTAATTGAACCCTTGAACTTAATTAAGAATTAAATTTATGAAATTAATTAGATATAAAATTATAAATTTTCATATCTAAGACACCTTCATAAATCATGGGTTCGGGTGTAGGTAGCTCAATTAGGTCTAGCGGTTGATCAAACCAAATCAAGAGTTGATTAGATGGGATCAAGAGTGCTTAGATTTGACAAGCCTAATAGGATCAAGTCTAGGTCAAGATCGACTCACAGTCACATATGGTCAATCAAGTTAAGATCTAATTTGGCACCGTGGTTCAAGCCTGGATTGTAAGCTAACCCAATCAGTTCTAGTCAGACCAGTCAATGTCTAAGGTAAGTATGGTAAATATGATCAGTGGTCTTTAATTGGAAGCTACTCGACTGGAATGCATTCATGGTGAGTTAATGGCATATTCCTTCCCCTGATCTCACTTACTTGGCCGATTGAGTCGATCTAGTTCTGGTTTGAGGTGGAAAACAATTCAAGCTAACCCATGCCACTAGGTTAGTCATAAATGTTATGACTAGTTGAGTATAAGAGACCAAATTAAATCTTTCTAAGAAAATATTAAGTCCTAGGTCTTTCACCATTGTAGATGTGTGGGCCCTTCTAGGGGTTGAATGTTCTCGACTGGATATAGTGGTTCAATTGCACCAAAAAGATGCAACAATGTCTATTAGGCATTGGATGCTATGGTTTGGAGGATCGGTTGGGCTCAATATTTTAGATATGGTAAGGAACCCAATCAAGAATCTAATTTATGCAAATGGTAGGTTTGATTTAACTAAGGAGTGGAGCAATATTCCGGGCAT
>QRFJ01004424.1:0-41366 GCA_006176705.1 Cocos nucifera
AGAGAGTACATCGCGTGCATCGAAAGCTTACAAGAAGCGCATTCTAGTATATAGAAGTTTACCACAGAGCTCGACAAGTGATGCCATCACTATGTACTACAACAACACATGCGACCATATTCCTTGCTATATGGGCTGAGGTCTCATCAAAAAATCGTAAGCACATCGGAGTGTCGATACCGACCGTCATCCATGATTACCATGAAAGGGAGTACGATCAGGTCAGAAGAGTTGAACAACTGTAGTATAATGGCGGTGACCTGGAATAAGTCATTGAGCCCAGCAGAAGAATCAAAAGCCACCTTGAGAAGAATGGGACTTTGATTTGTAGCCAATTGATTTTTAGGTCAAGTGGGTGTGTTGGTTAGATGTTATGCCCAGAGCTAGATTGGATTGTCACTTCTAATTCACTTTAAAGGATAAATTTATAATTTAACTATAAATTAATAAAAGGTTAATCTTCTTATCCATAGTGTGTATTTAAAAAGGGTGTGCATGATACATCCTTTAAAGTTAATAGTAATGATATTTTCATAAATTAACGTCAAAACTACTCCTGCTCGACCATAGAATTTCATCAGGATGGTGGATCGATTACGAAAGGTTGGGTACTACTGAATCGCTTTCTTAGGATAGACTGTCTGCATCTATTGGCTGTTGGGAGACATAGAGCGAGGATACATGTATCATTAGAGAATGAGCACTGAGCGTGCCCACCAATGAGTATGTCATAACGAGTCCTACCTTCTATCGATGATGTCTGATGTAAGTGGTGTGTCGAGTTCCTATTTGCAATCTAGTGCTTGGGTTGATGATGACTGACCAGTGTTGCAGTGGGTGTTGATCTTTATAGGGTGCATTGACCTTAGTCTATCGGATCAAACTTCGATCTCCTAGCCATTGCATCCCATAGAGGATCTATCTATCTTGGTAGTAGATGATGGTAGGTCCTGATAATCATGAGATAAGTTTATAAGCCCATGGTCATGGAAAAGTGAAAGATGATAGAGGTTATCTATTATAGTTTCTAGCATTGGACTCGAATCCGAATGATTATTTCATATGACGGAACATTGGATTTGATGAGTTTCCTTAATCCTAATCTATCGAAGCTCAAAGTAGGCAAGAACCCAACATATAGGTAACTAACGCAGGAGGTTCGCTTTTTATGTCTGATGGATTTGCCATCATATACTGCTAGGGTGTCAACTAATAGATTTTGGAAGTAATTAAGGATGATTTGATGATCAATCATTCTAATTATACGGATCAGAAAGTTTTTGGTCACATCGAAAGGTGTTTCGATGATGTCGATGGATGGGAGATCATGACCATGATCTTAGTTACCATATGAATTTAACCCTAACTAAATCAACACGATCAAGGGTTTGGGTGTTTGGGGATGTCATCATTGAGCTAAATAGCCAGTGTTGAATTGATTTGGGATTAGATCCGTATCAAGTAGTTCAAAGTAATCATGCTAGCAGTATGATTAGAGCCTAACTTTCTGCCTTCTGATCTTTCTGATTACATCCTCACAATTCGGTCAAATTTGATTTTAACTCACTCTTGTATGTTTGAATAAATTTATTTTCAATCTAACTAAAAAAAGTCTAGGGTTGATTAATTTTAGAATTAATTCGTCATTCATAGGTCAAATTAGACAGGGGTCAAAATTGAGTCGGCTATTTCCAGAGATGAGGGGTCCACCTCATCTAGATGCTTTTTAGAAAATTCTTTTAAAAATTATGGTTTGAGTCTAGATTTTTGGATATGTGATAGCATACCGGTTATCGATTGGGGTGGTACAAAGATTTATATGTTTATTTGATGATTTTTGGAGTATTTGATTTAGACTTTTGTGTGTGGATAATCTTAGGAAGGTATACGAATTGGACTTATCTTATCGCATTATGAGCATTTTTGAATTTTGAAGCTAGATGATTATGCTCGTTGTTTGATTCAGGGAATATGTGTCAATGGACGTTCAATATAATATGAGTTATGTTGTAACGTTGTGAAGAGGTTTGCAATAATCCTTGTGTGATGGCTGTCAAGGTTGCTTCCTGAATCACCATAGCAAATAATTTTCCTTTGCTAGTAATCCATTTGGAAAAAATACGACAGCCCTCTACGCTTTCCTTTTTTCAATAGCGGAAAAATGTTCTAAGTGACTAAAATAAAAAATTGAGTGTATTTTTGGCATAATATCTAAGTTAGTGTATAGGAATACTTCACGCAGGCTGCAACCAAGAAATATTCAGGTAAAGTCGTATACTGACATCCCTTTACCAAATCTAGTTCTCTTTGCAGTGATTCTCTTCAAAGCAAAAAAGGTTAGGACCAGATTGAAAAGAGTTTTTCGAAGGTATTTAGGCATGAGGATAAATGGTTTAGGAATCTACTGAGCAAAGTATTCGTAGTGACGGGCGCGTGTTATGAATGCTCTCTTTCGCATGATTACCGTCAGGAATCAAACAAGATCAATTTTGGCAAGATAGGATGAAATTAGTTAGATCATACTTGAAAAAAATCGATTAGGCCAGTTTGTATTTAATGTGGCTCTTCAAGTAACCTCAGAATCTAGCATTGGATAGATTCTCAGACTTTATAATCTGAATTTTATTTAATATACAGATACGATTAGATTTGAATTTAGAGATCGATTATATAAAAATTTTTTAAAAAAAATTCTTCCTCAAGATCTTGATCAGGATTGTCATCAATCCTTGTGGCGTAAGTAGTATTTTTCCTTAGAAAGGAGGTGTTTTGGAGAATTGGGACTCTATTCAAACCACAGTCGCAGGTACTTAACAACTTTCTTATTTGATCAAGTCAAAATAAAATTCTAAAAAACATCTAATAGAAGGGCATGGAGAACTTGTAGGTTGGTTGAGAAACTCAAAAAATCTTGAAACTAAAATATAAATGGGTGTGGGAATCTTTCTTAGGTGGCGCAAGGATGAAGGTAGGAGTCGCTAGTCTCATACTAGGACTCCCCATAAGTGTGACTAGGTCAACCCAATTTAATCTCGGCCTAATTTAATTTGAGGTCAAACATAATTAATAGGCTATAGCCTAATCTGATTAGAAGCCATTATTAGATCTAAGATCATATTTAAGGACTGATTTAATTTTTAATAAAAATTAGAATTAGAGGTTGGACTCAAGTTCAAATCAAATAGGGACTGTTCTCCCTTGCAATTAGCTTATCAATAAACCAATAGACTTAATCCAATTAAGTTCCAAAACCGATTCTTAACTGAATTTTAATTTCAATTAGTCTTAATCTCAAAAACTAATTGATGCAATCAAACTTGAGATAAATTAGTAATTGCTAATTGCTAATGTCGCCATCCTCTCATGCAATACTTGATTAGATTCAAAACCATTTATCGTTATTGATAGTGATGACCTAATAGAAATGGATTCTCAATTGTTAATTAACCATTCTGATCAAGTCACAACCTCCTTTGTTGTACTGAACCTCGATAGATTTGAACCTAACTAGTGAGCCCAAGAATCGATTCCTGTGACCAGTCGAAGGTGACCATCAAGCAATGGTTCCGCGACATCCGGATAGGTTTAATATATATGCAAAGCAACATTCTCTAGAATGCCTGGCGCCCGATGGATTACCAAATTATAATTCATGCTCGTTTGGATCAATAACTATCAAAGAAGACTTTGACGATAAGCTGTGTCAATCACTCTTACAAGTCATATCTTTGAATCTCAAAATTTTGTAATCTATGATCCTCATAAGGAATCGCCAGGCCTAAATTTTGCTTAAATTGGAAACATATTGAGTCATTTTCTTTCTGATTAAACTCAAGAGTAGTAACCCCCATCTCTGACTCCACCACATCGAATCTTATAAGGTAGTTTAACTTATCTAAAAAATCGTTTCAAACACTAATAGAAATACAGGCAATCCAATACTAGAAAGTAACAGTGAGTTACTTGCAGACTCATTATGGTGACCGTCAGACAGAGGGACATTTATACCTCATATTGGGACCTTAGCTACCTTACTCTTGATAGTTAGGGAGAGTGTTTCATTGGTTATCTGATTATGCAAAGGTGTACAGGTACGTTACTCCTTACATCTCACTTGGATGCCATCACCGAGTGTCTCCACACCACTTGGTTAGATAAGGACATTCAAAGGAATATGGCGTACACAACCTTACACAGCCGATATAAGTTAATCAATTTTAGTTAATAACTTATCATTTGATCATGAACCGTATTTAAAAGACCATATGATAATATCCTTCTTTATAAGATTGGATTGTGGTTTAAGGACGTTGTCATTATTTAGAGTTTTCATTCGGTTAAGGGGAAGATAGAACTTTTAATGATGAACTAACCCAAATAACTAAATTATTTTAGATAATTCATATACTAATTTCAATCATTTAGCTGCTTAGATGATTAAGCTTTAGGAACATATTTTTCCATACAAGCTTACTTGGACTAAAGCCAATTAGAAACTGCGTATTCTAAGTATCCTAATCTTCTACTTGGTTTGCGAACTCACTTAGAGATCCAAGGCTTAACAGAGGGTACAGTCAGAGTTGCTTCTTTTCCATCAATTTTTTCAAAAATCCGACGTCCATCCCATGAATCTAAAATTATAAGTGTGATAGTGATGCGCAGGTAGATTGGTTTGTGTTGGGTCCGTTCGAGTTCTTTTAGCCTGAGAGCCTATGGCTTCACGAGTGCTATGATTGATACTAGATCATTAGTGGAGGGTGCCACGTGCTCCAACGACCTACTAATGGAACCTCAGCAATTACAGACCAGCGTTACGATGGCAACATGCAATTTCATTGAATGTACTCAACATCACTAATCTAAATAAACAACGTATCTTGCTTGTGAACTCTCGCAGGTCAATTGCTCCGATAATTTAGGATAGTGATTCGACACTACTCTGTGCTATCTTCTTTGATCTTAACTTAAAAATGTGGATCAAGTAACATCCATTAAGTGTTTGAGACGCTTAGTGTCTCCATATTTCGATGCATTGGATCTTGAGTATTTCTCAAATTACTTAAAGATTTGTCTATACAATCTTCTAGTGATGTCTCACTTAAATCAGAACTAATATCTACTGCACGTACCTCTAAGTGAGCGCATAACCATAGTCTGATTTTGAAATACAGTAGAAATTTAGATGATACGTGCCAAATGTTTATTCTTTGGCGAAGCTGGAATATCATTCGTTGATTAAGAGAATTTTTAATCCACAGTACAACATCAGGAATAACATTACAAATACTTTCTTGCCCACTTAACAAATAGCAAGGTTGTATCTTTGGTATCATGAACAAAGACAAATGTTTTGAAGAATGTATGTTTCGGAACTCTAAGATAGATGGTTAGATGGGCTGTTATAGGTACCTCACTTCCTATCTACGCTACTCTAATCCCTTTGGAAAATCTATTCTAACCTAATGGAGTTATTTCTTTAGGATGAATCAACCAGTGTCCACACACTATGATTTTCATGAACTTCAATTTGATTGTGTGGCTCCAGAACCATTTCTCAGAGTCAAACGCACTGCATATTGCATTCCCTATAGGTGATGCGGAACCTTGTTGTTTCGATGATGAGCTTCAACATGATCTGTCTATCTCCGATTCTAGATACCATATGGTATCTATGCTGGCTAACATGTCTTTATTAGAATTCTCACTTAGAAGGTGCTTGAATTTAATGAGTTCTTTAGATTGTATCGTAAAGTACCATTAGAGTTTGTGAAGTGGTTGTTAGGTAGAGTCTAAACTGATTGTGTCGGTTCATTTTCTATAGTCAAACTTCTCCAAGTTCAACTTGATAGGCATCAGTTCCTTCTCTAAGAAACTTCTTTTCCAAAGAAATAGCCTACTGCTGATGAACATCTTATCTTCTTCAGCATGGTAGAATTAATAACCCTCAAATACCTATTGGACCAAGATCCAAGTTTATCTTTGTGCAAACTTTTGACATAGGCCGATCAACTCCAAATCAGAAGGTGAGAGAGTTTGGGTCTATGCTTGATCCATTTCCCATATGGAGTCTTTACAACAGATTTACTCAAAATATTTTGAGTAAAACAAGTAGTCACAAGAGTACAACCCTAAAATAGTTAGACAAGTGAACCCTATCATGGAATGAACCATGTCTAACAAAGTTTAATTTCTCCTTTCTGATACACTGTGTTTTGAAAAGAAATCCACTGAGAGAGAATCCTATGCTCTCCTAGATATGTCATAAATTTACTGAATAAGTATTCGCCTCTTCGATCTGATCGAAGAGTTCTAATATCTTTTTTAGTTTATTTTTCTATTTCATTATTGAATTATTTAAACATTTCAAATGATTCAGGCCAGATGCACCCATACCTAGATAGATCATCTATAATGGAATATTAGTATCTTCTTCTGACACTTGAGTTCATAGGTCCATATACATCACTATGTATGAGACATAGAACTTTATCAGCTCCTTCATCTTTTTAGTAAAAGGTGACTTTATCATCTTTCCAAGAAGACAAGACTCATAGGTTATCAATGATTGTCAATGATTCATGTTCATTAATGTTGAGATTTTCCTCTCAAGCTAATCTATTTATCCTATTCTTGTCAAGATGACTAAGCCTATAATGCCAAAATTAGACATCCATGACATAATCTAACTTGGGTGTTTATTAAATATGTAGATTACACTTAATAGACTTTATAAATGTTAAATATCATTTCTTTATTGTCCATGTATTATTGTAACATTACTCAAAATAATATCATAATAATCTTCTTTATGGATAAATGATAATCATCTCTTATCCAAAGGCCAATAGATACATTTATTCAATACTAGAATGATGGACAATAGTGATAATCACTCAAAATAACATCTTTTGAAAATAAGCTTGACAATTTCTAAAGCTAGGATTGGAACAAGACTTCCATCCCTAACATTTAGGTATTTCTCACTATTTTCAAATATTTCACTTATCTAAAATCCTTGCAATAAATTGCATAGGACAACTGGTATTCCATACCAAGGTAGTAGAATTACATATAGAGAAATTTCAAGGTGTTATCATATAACATCCTTGATAAGCAATTCTTGCTCCTTTCTCTTGTTCAGCTTGTTATGGGTTAAGGAAGTAAGACAATTCTTTTTCATATGACCCTGCTTCTAATAGATAAAGCATTATGTCTACTTTGGGTCAATATTGGACTAATTATTTTGACTAGGCTTGGAAGTTGCAATGCGAATTCATTCATATTGCTAAACCAAATTCAACTTTCAATACTAATTATCGAAGTTGGGTCCCATAAGTCATCACCATCTAATAGTGATAGGAGCATTTAGGGTTTAGCCTGTATTTTGAGAAAAGAGAACAATGACCTAAGTATATGAATTATTTTAAGCCTAGAGACTTGGACTTTAGTCTTAAGATTCTACCACTATTTTATTTGAATTGGTAGCCTCTACTTCAAATTTGAAAAATTACTTTAATTTTCTAGTAGGTACTAGAATCCACATAGACTACACACAAGCCCAATTTTGGTTGGTCAATCCATTTGCATCTATGGGTAGGTTCATTAACCAATTGTTTCTCCAAATAACTTTTAGTAATTTAATATTACCCCAGAAATCTAATCAGTAGGCTTTGACCTCCACTATAAGGATCTAGTTAGGTCCAACCATTAACATGACCATACTTGGTACATCCAACTAATGAATGATTAAGTCCAACTTTAGTTGGCCAACCTAACCACCATTAGAGAGATACTTTCATGTTATCATATTATGAATGATAATTTCATTAGTCAATAAGCACCAAGCCTTTGGGCCTTCAATGATTATTGAGTTAATGGACTTGTTATCATCTAACTTATTGGGAGGCTATGACTCAGTTATCCCCATAATTTTATCATTTTAACAACCTAAAAATTTTAGAGGATTTAAATTATTAGTGATTTAAGGATATGGACCAATTTGCTCCTACTAACTTCACCAAGTCAAGTCCTCTCACTGACTTCTTAAGTCTTTGACAAGGATTAGGATCAATATCGATCCATGGGCACCTAGATCAGTCTCGCTGAATAAAATCAATCTCACTGATTTCCTATGTGACATGGGCTAGCATGAATCAATGAACAACCTAATCAAGACTTGATTAACCGCATTAGCTAGGTAAGTAAGATCGATGGGAGGGTCTACCAAGGCTTGCCTTAGACACCATTAGAAATGTCAGATAAGCAGGCTATCAATTAAAAAACACCAGTCTGAGAATGCCAGACTTATCTTAGATACTAATCGATTTATTAGTTTTGATTTGGTCTGCCTAAAGATTTGGGCTCGACCACTGAGCCACGATCAATATCCATTTGTTAGATGTATGGATTTTGATCAACTACAACTATAGAATTGATCTATAGAAATGACCTAATCCTAATTAACTATTAATTAGGTTTGATCAATTTCTTAACTTAGTCCATATTTAATCTAACCCTAGGTTTAACCTAGTTAAGAACCTGATCAAAGCTAACCCATTACCCATTAACCCATGTTTTATGAAATTATCTTTAGATCTTTAAATCACAAACCTAGATCCTAAACAATCACTTAATTCTCAATTAAGTTTAAAGGTTTTGGATTTGGATTTATGGAACCTCATAACTGATTTTTGATTTGATCATTTAAAATATTTTAAAATTATAAATAGTTTACATTGAATCATATTCAATATATGATTTTAGATCTGATTTATTTTAATATTTTGATCATATCCTAGGATTTTGATTTTAGAATTTTACAAAAAGTTGGTTCTTAATTTAAATTTTATAAAATAAATATATCATACATATACATTCTAGATTCAAAATAAAAGATACATATCAACATATGCAACAATAGAATCTAGATCTAAACATAAAATATACCGTATGAATCAGATCATAAATCATTTAAATTTAGATTTAAAATCTAAAAATAAATCATAAATTATTTTAGATCTCAACTAACATATTTATAATTTAGGTTATTCAAGTCAGCATAATATAGGATAATCTCTCCACTATAAGGGGTAAACCTTACAGTAGGATAATCTTATAGCAGTATGTGCAACCAGATATTATTTTGATCTAATCTAAATAATATAAAATAAATTTAATTTTTATTTAATTTTAAATTTAAAATTAAAAAGTAAATCATAAAATTATTTAAATCATATCTAACTTATTCATGATTTAAAATTATAGATCAGCAAATACTAGGACAACTCTCCACTATAAGGGGTAAACCTTATAGCAGTACAACCTTATAATCAGTATATGCAATTTATAGAATTTTATTTTTGGATTTATCTTAATGCAAATATGATCATGTTATAATAGAATCTAGATGCTCTGATACTACTAACGAAAAATATGCAGGGTTTAATGCTTGAATTCCAAAATAAATTTGAAATAAATTATAGTGGAAAATATAGATTAAACTATTTAATCTAGAAAAATATATAATCTAATTATCAAACCCTATATCTAGGATCTATAACATGTCATAATGCATACAAAAATCTAAAAATAAATATTTTGATATTGATCAGATTAATACCCTAGATCTAGAATAATTTTAGATCTAGAATAATTCTAGATCTAGACCCTAGATCACATCTAGATGAGAAAAGAGATCAAATTTCTTATCTTCCCATGGGTCAAGAACTCCACCATTGATTTTCATTGTTGTCTTTGGAGTTGCACATATGTTCGATCTCTATAGGTAATACACACGAGGCTACAATATAAATCGAAGGTTCGTTAAATGGAGATCCACTCGATGTATTAGCTTCTCACATATCCTTCCTGATGGTTAATCTAAAAATTATTCTTCAAATCTCTTGAACACTCTAAGAGATAAAGAATAAGAGAAGAAATAAGAAATAAATCCAACTCTTGGATCTCCCAAAAATTAGAAATAAATATATATGAGAAAATCCCTGAGAGAAGATAAATCTTCTCTTTCAAGACATCAATGATTGATGTCCTGAAAATATTTATATGCTAGGACAAGAGGAGACCTTCTCCTCTATATTTTTTTCATATTTATAGATCTAACATTATCTAATTTTTCTCATAAAAAAATCCTATAAAAATATGGAGAAAAAGGATTCTCAAAGAAATCCTAAGAGAAGACCTTCTTCTCTTCTTCTTCTCTCATCAGGACATGATCAGATCATGTCCAAAGATGATCACTATGCCCCAAAACCTTAGAGCACACATGCCCACCCCCTCTTCTTCTCTCTCTCTTAGATTTTTATCATATAAAAATACATAGAAGAATAAGAAAGAAAAACTTAAAAGAAAAAATCAAGAGAAAACAATCTTCTCTTACCTTTGTCCCTTCAAGATATCAACTTATGATGTCTTGATAAAGACCTCTTCTCCAAGAAACCTGGTGCCCCAAACATTTATGCCTCCTCCTCCTTTTCTTTTGGTTTTTTTATGAATTTTTTGAGATTTTTCACAACCAAAAACATCTTATAAGAGGTGCCCCAATTAGATAAGGAAGACTAGGTCAAACCTAGTCTTATATGGACTCTTGGGAGGAGTTTTAGGAGGCGTCCAAGAGTTGGATGCCTTCCCCCTTATTTTTTTGGTGTGAATATCAGAAAACTACATGAAAAACTAAAGGAAATAAGTGCACAAAAGAAAGAAAGGCATGGATAAAAATTTTCATAAGGAAAGTAGATGTTTTAAACAATTTAGATTCTATCAAATAGAGTCCAAGACTTAACAACTTTCTTTATCTGACCAACTCAAATAAAATTTCAAAAATACCTAGTAGAGATGTGGAGGACCTCCTTTAGGTGTGGAGAAACTCAAAAAATCTGGAATTAAAAATATAATGGGCATGGGATCTTTCTTAGGTGGTGCGAGGGTGAAGGGAAGAGTCCTAGTCTAACTAGGACTCTCCAATGTAGACTAGGTCAAATCTAATTTAAATCTTATTTAAATTAGATTTGAGTCAACATCATTAATAGTCTATTCTAATCTAATTAGAAGTCTAATTAAATTAAATTTAAATCTAGTTTAATTTCTAATCAAATTAGAAATTAATTGCACTTAAGTCCTTGTCGAATAGGAACTTGTTCTCCCTTGTAATTGGCTGATCCAATAAATCA
The DNA here is from genome assembly GCA_006176705.1 of Cocos nucifera. Classification (NCBI taxonomy): domain Eukaryota; kingdom Viridiplantae; phylum Streptophyta; class Magnoliopsida; order Arecales; family Arecaceae; genus Cocos; species Cocos nucifera. The sequence continues at coordinate 11,187 of QRFJ01004424.1, forward strand.
ATTAGACTTAATCCAATTAAGTATAAACTAATTCTAATTGAATCTAATTTAATTAATCTTAATCTCATCCTAATTGATTAATTAAATTGAGCCAATTAATAATCTAATTGCTAATCGATTCTCCAACAGTACTTGCATTAGATCAAACATTAATCATATTGATAGTTTGACCTAAGAATGATTCTCAATCATTAATTAACTATCTGATCAGGTTACAACCTTTTATGTGTATGACCCCATAGGTTCAAACCTAAGTCGGTAGCATAGAAACTAATTTTTGTACTAGATGAAGTGAACATCTAGCAATAATTCCTGACGTTTGGATAGGTCGAATGTATACAAAACAACATTCTTAGAACCCTGGCCCATGGTTACTGTATAATTCATCTCTTTGATCAATAATGCTTAAGACAACTTCAAGTAGTTGTCAACACTCATACAAAAATTTTAAATATCTCGTGACTCCTTATAAGGATTACCTAGGTCTAGATTTTGCTAAATTGAAATACAATAGTTATTCTCTTCTTGAAGTTGATCAGTAGTGGTCAATCCCATCTTGAGTAACACACCAACTCTACAAGTACTTGAGTGTAGCCAAAAATCTTTCAAATCTATATTAGAAATATAGGCAGTCTGATACTAAAGTACAGTGAGTTGCCTGCAAGTTACCATGGTGATCTCAGATCCGAGAAACACTTATATCTATTAGCCTTAGCTTGCTACTCTTGATAGTAGTATGCTATATTGGTCACATTCAGTGTAGATGTACACCTACATCTCACCTAGATGCCATACCAGTGTCTCCACACCACTTGATTAGGAGGACAACCAACACATATGGTATATAGCAACCTACACTTGATAAGTTATCATCCTTATTAATAACTTATCATTTGATATGAACTATTTAAAAACCATCTGATAAATTCTTCTTTATCGATTGATTATGGTTCTAAGGACTTTATCATAATTTAGAAGTTTATTTAGGAAAGATAAAACTTTGATAGTGCACTAGCCAAATAACTATTATTTTTAGATAATTCATATACTAATTTCAATTATCTACCACTTAGATGATTGGCTTTAGGACATATTTTTCAATAATTGCCACATCTGAGACTCTTTCTCCCTTATTCATACCATATCAAAAGGTAATATGAATGACGATTTAGAATAAATAAAAAGAATTTGGAGTTATTTGTGGAACGATGTGTATACGATATTTCGAAGGTAGAAATTAGTTTTTACATGCCTCCAAGACTCCTACTTTAAGGGACTTACCTAGCCCCATAATAAACTTTTTGGATAGCTGATAAGTGCTTGGGAATAGGTGCTATTGATGCCTCATTTAGATCTATAAATAGGATACGGATGGAAGATGTCGAGAATTCTAATTTAGTGACTTATCTTAAGATTCTTCCTTCCTTTCTTTTAGACAAGATAATGGTGAGACAAGAAGTCTTCCTTTAGATAAGGTCTTATCCAATACAAGAAGTCTTTATTAAGACAAGGATTAGGAAGAATATTGAAGAAGGCTAAGAGAGATTAAAAAGGAAGAATAAATTAGAGAGAAAAAGGGAGGAGGAAGGCCAAGGAATTCTAGTGCCAAATTTAGCAAGCAAGGCATCAAAAGAAATTATTCTTGAAATTAATTCCTGTATGGATTATAATTGGAGGGCAAACATGTGGGCACCTCATGAAAATAATTTATCACCAAATTAGATTATTAAAGGTATGTTATTTAATTACTATATCTTATGCATGTATGTGATCGAATTACATCAAGGTTGGTTTTAGTGTTCAGGGTTTGATAAACCAAATTTTTTGAAATCTAATGCTTCCACCATGTCAATCAAACCTACAATCAAACCTATCTTTCTATTTAAGGATGTACCCAAAGATATATATATAATATAGATAAAGCGATAACAAAAAATTTTTATTTTATAGTTTAGTCTGAAGGGAAATCCTGATTTCCCGATCCAGGTTCGTTCAGATCTGATCAGATCAAGAGATATATTTCAAAACTTTCTCACTTGATTCCAATCAGATCTTGATATGTTTCAGATCTGAATCTTATTATTTTAATAAAATAAAATTAAAAAATAAATTAAATCAAATTTAATTTACCTTGATTGGGTAATCCTATTACCCTGTTGATGATCCTGATTTGCAGCGGAAGGTTCTGGATCTAGCCACGCAAGCGCCTGGCCTCTACCGGTATCCACTCAGGGTTGGATCTGGAGATCCTCTTCTTCTCTATCACATCTCCAAAAATCAGATCTGGATCTGATCTGGAGGATCTTCAAAACTCTTTTTGAAGATCAGCAGTCGTCCTTTGCAGCAGCGCAGCCTTCTTAGCTTTTGATCGCCTTTCTTTGATCTGAATCGCACCAACCAAGGTCCAAAACTCCTTTTGGACGTGGAGAGGAAGGGGAGAAGAGACTTGGCATGGAGGAAGGAGGGGAGAGGCAGCCTTGGGGCATGGGAAAATTGATCTCATCATATCTCATTAATCTGAGTTGGGCGCAGGGTCTTATTTATAGACTAAGCTGTGATCCAACTCCTCTTCTTCCCAACCAATCACAACCCTTTGTGAAATCAGATCTAAATCTGATTGGTGGGAATAGAGTCCCCTGGATTCCTCCTTAGAGGGCCCTAAGACCAGTCAAAGTTGGTTCTTAGGAGAACTCTAATTGGAATCCAAAAAGGAGATGGAGTCCTTGTCCAACAAGGACTCCTAGGCGCCTCCAACTTGGGCACACGCCAAGGGTGGCGTGCGCCCTTCTCCTTGCCAGGTTCTGGCAGGGGGACAGGCCCCCACCAGCTCTCCAATAGGTGCATGACATGTGGTCAAAAGTCAAAGTGTCAATGGTCAACATTTGACCAGTCAAAGGTAGACTTTTGACCAAAGTCAAAGAACAAGAAATGGCAGGTGACCAAAAATGGCAGGTAATGTCTTACAAAATAAGACAACCTTTTCTGACTTGGACAACCTCCAGTCAGACCATATGAAGGCCTCTGATTGAGCACAAACTCCTTTGGCTCAGTCAGGACAACTTATTTATGATAGTAAAAGAAGAACGTTAGGTTCAATCGAGTGCTAGCACGATTTCCTTGAACCTAATTGAATCTCATTCAGATCAATTGAACTAGATCAGTTCAATTGATGATCACCAGATTCAAACCCTTGTTTGTGTGACCCAGTTAGGTTCAGTTCTGTATGGTAATGGGATATGTCATGATCTCTATCATCGACATCATCGAAACTCCTTTCGATGGATCAGAACTCTTCTGATTCGAACAGCTAGAATGATCGATCATCTAAATCATTCTAATTGCTCCCAAAATCCACCAGTGACACCTAGCAGTATATGGTGGCAACCCATCAGAGCTGAATGCGAACCTCTTGGTGCAGCTACCTGTGTGATTAAGTTCTTCTATCTTGAGCCCCGATCAGATTAGGGTTAAGGTGAACTCGTCAAACCCTAGTCTCTGTCATATGATGTAATCATTCGATTCGAGTCCAATGTGAAAATCTAAATAGAAACTCTTTCTATTATTTCACTCTACCATGGCCATGGATTTCTGGACTTGATTCTCATGATCATCATAGGGCTGCTCCTCTACCACCGAGGTAGATAGATTCCATCTTGATGCAATCCAGTTCCTACAATGAACATGCTATAGCCAACATACACCTCAGGGTTCCATATGGCTAGGAGACCGAGTAATGGTGTAGTCAAACTATAACACCCTCAAGGTGAACTGCCGATGCATCCTCAGGTCAAAGAACCAGACACACTACTGCAGCATCGAGTCAGTCATTGACGAGAAGGTAGACTCCCTAATGACTACTCGAGGTGGTCACGCTCAGTGCCCTCGTTCTCTAACGAGTACCTGTACTCTCGCTCCGGTGTCTCCACACCGTAGACTCAAGACTCATCTACTAAAGAGAAGCGATTGTACACCAACCTTCCGGATCAATCACCATCCTCGTGATGATCCTATGGTCGGGAGCATTTTATGAGTTAATAATGATTATTCATGTCTTAAATTTTCAACTCTTGAAAATATGAATTATCATTACCATTAACTCAAAGGATGTATCACAGACACTAAATACACATATGTGATAGAAAATAACCCATTTTATTGATTTTAGTCAAAATTATAATTTTGCCCCTAGAAGTGTATTACAAGTGTCAGCCAATTCTGGCTTCTAGGGCACATATATCTAACAATCTCCCACTTGTCCTAAAGCCAATTGGCTACAAGTCTAAGTCCCATCTTCTCAAGGTGGGCTTCGATCTTCTGCTGGCCCAACGGCTTTGTAAGTGGGTCTGCCACATTATCTGTGGAGTTGACTCTCTTGACCTCGACGTAACCCTTCTCGAGGTAATCGCGGATGAGGTGGTATCGCCGCTCAAATGTGCTTGGGTGAGACCTCCTCCTTAGCAAGGGCTATGGTTGTTGTCGCAGTATAGAGGAATGGCATCTGATGGCATTACTCCAGCAAAACTTCTTATACCAGAATGCTTCCTTGCAGCCTATGCAGCTATATTCTGCTTCCATGGTGGAATCTGCTATCACGGAACTCTTCCACAGCACACACAGACTCCCAGATGTCGACTTTCGATCATCTATATCGGACATGAAATCCGAGTCTGTGTATCCCTGGACTTGGAGTTCTCCGTTACCAAAGACCAACATCATATCCTTAGTTCTTCTCAAGTACTTAAGGATACATTTCACAGAAGTCCAGTGTTCTTCACCTGGATTTGACTGATATCTGCTTGTGACACTCACAGCATGGGCTATATCAGGTCGTGTACATAGCATGGCATACATGAGGCTCCCTATTGCAGAAGCATAAGGGATCTTGCTCATGCGTTCTATTTCCTCAGGTGTGCTGGGGCACATCTTCTTGGAAAGATGAATACCATGTCTGAAGGGTATTAATCCCCTCTTAGAGTTTTCCATACTAAACCTCTTTAGTACTTTCCTCTATGTACATCTTCTGTGAAAGTCCTAGCATCCTATTCGGTCTATCCCTATAGACCTTAATTCCTAGAATAAAGGATGCTTCACCTAGGTCTTTCATGGAGAATTCCTTGGACAACCATATTTGACTGATGTCAACATGGGAATATCATTCCCAATAAGGAGGATGTCATCCACGTACAATACGAGGAAGACAACAGCGCTCCCACTGACCTTTTTGAAAACACATGGTTCCTCTTCATTTTTGATGAAACCAAACTTTTTGATCACATCATTGAAACGAGTGTTCCAGCTCCGAGATGCTTGCTTAAGTCCATATATGGACCTTTGCAGCTTGCAAACCTTGTGATCAGTATCACTGGATGTGAAACCTAGCGGCTGTTCCATATAGATATCTTCCTCAAGATATCCATTTAAGAATGCCGTTTTCACGTCCATTTGCCATATTTCATAATCGAAATAGGCTGCAACAGGCAAGCAATGTGCGGATGGATTTTAGCATAGCCACTGGGAAAAGGTATCCTGATAGTCAATGCCTTCGCGTTGACTATAACCTTTTGCCACTAGTCTAGCCTTGAATGTCTCCACATTCCCATCTGCACCAATCTTTCTCTTGAAGATCCATTTACACCCAATAGGTACTATACCTTCTGGTGGATCTACCAAGGTCCAGACTTGGTTTGAGTGCATCGAGTCAATTTCTGACTGCATTGCCTCTAGCCATTTCTCGGAGTCGATATCTGATATCGCCTCGTTGTAGGTTTTGGGATCATCACCATGAGCACCATTACCTACGAGGAACATTTCCTCTACTTCCTCTGAAATAATACCTAAGTATCTTTCAGGGGGATGGAAAACTCTTTCCGATCTACGAGGTGGAGGAGGTAGTGTTCTTATTGGCTCAACCTGATTTGGTTCCAATTGGTCCTTAGCTCGTTCTGTACTTGTGAGACTTTCTCATCAAGCTTAATCTGCTTTCCAATGCCGCTATCTTGAATAAACTATTTTTCAAGAAAGATGGCATGTCGACTCACAATCACATTGTGGTCTTCTGGAATGTAGAAATAGTATCCTAATGACTCTTTAGGATATCCTATGAATCGAGCTCTAAAGGACCTAAACTCTAACTTGTCCGCTTGTTGTCTTTTGACATGAGCCGGACAACCCCAAATTCTGAGATGACTCAGACTTGGTTTCTTACCGTGCCATATCTCATACGGTGTGGTAGGAACGGTTTTAGAGGGAACCCTATTCAGTAGATAAATTGAAGTTAACAATGAGTGTCCCCAAAGAAAATCAGGGAGGTCTGTGAAGCTCATCATGGATCGAACCATATCCAATAGAGTCCGATTTCTCCATTCTGAAACCCCGTTGAGTTGAGGTGTTCCTGGTGGAGTCCATTGAGAGACTATGCCATTTTCCTTGAGATAGTCTAGGAATTTTCCGGCTAAGGTATTCACCTCCTCGATCTGATCGAAGAACCTTAATGGGTTTTCCAGTTTGTTTTTCTACTTCATGTCTGAATTCTTTGAACTTTTCAAAAGCTTCAGACTTGTGTCTCATAAGATACACATACCCATACCTAGACAGATCATCGGTAAAGGTAATGAAGTAGACAAAATTGCCTCTAGCCGGCACATCAAATGGGCCGCACACATCAGTATGTACTAGGGCAAGGAGATCTGTGGCCCTCTCCCCATGTCCAACAAAAGGGAGTTTAGTCATTTTGCCTTGAAGACAAGATTCACAAGTTGGATATGACTCGGAAAGTCAATGGACTCAATAGCCCATTTTTCTCCAATTTGTTGATCCTATCTTCTGCTATATGACCTAATCTCAGGTGCCATAGATATCTGTCGTTTGGACTATCCCTAGGTCGTTTGGCATTCACGTTTTGCTCGATAGTTAGAACAGGTACATCAATATGTAGCTGATAAAGACCATTAATAAGGAAACCATTTGCAATTTTATTTCTTTCATAAAGAATGTTACAATGGTCCTTAAAGAAGGTAATCACATAGCCTTCTAGTGTGCTAAGCATGAAACAGAAATCAAATTCCTGCTAGCTGCAGGCACATAATAACAGTCTTTCAAAACTAAGTCTAAACCAGATGGTAATCGAAGAGGGTATGTTCCCACGGCTACTGCAGCAACTCTTGCTCCATTACCGACGATGTAGGATCATGTCTCCATCCCTCAGCCTCCTGCTATCCTCAAGACCCTGCATGGAAGTGCACAGATGAGCACTAGAACCAGAGTCAAGCACCCAACTGGATGCAGAAGAAACCGTAAGGTTAGACTCAATAACGAGCATACCTCCAGAAGGACCTTCCTTCTTGTTCTTCAGGGTGGCCAGGTAAGTAGGGCAGTTCCGCTTCCAATGGCCGTCGCTGTTGCAATGGAAACACTTTCCTTTGACATCGGCCTTTTTCTTCGGTTCTGCCTTCTTCTTCTTTGATCCTTCCACCTTTTGCTTTTTCACAGACTTCTTTTTCTTTCCATAAGACTTTCTTTTGGAAGAAGTCCATTCCATAGCAAGAACTGAGCCTTTAGAACCTTTCATAGAAAGCTCAGCGGTAACCAGCATATTCATTAATTCGGCCAAGGAATTTTGAAGTTTATGCATGTGGTAATTCATGATGAATTGCCCATATGCATCAGTCAAGGATTGCAGAATAATATCATTCTGCAGATCCAAGTCTAACTTCACACGAGCTTCTCAAGCTCTTCCATGTCCTTGATCATTGCATCAGACAGTGATCTTGGACTGACTGCCCATCACGCATCTTAGCCTTAAAAAGTCATTTCGTGACTTGATATTTGGCTGCGCGACTCTGTTCACCAAACATCTCCTGCAGGTGAGCCAACATTTGGCGAGCAGTCCCGATATCTTCATGTTGGCGCTGGAGCTCATCAGACATCGAGCCCAACATGTAATATCTGGCCTTATTATCTTCGTCTATCCATTTTTCCAGAGACGCTCTCTGTTCAGTGGATGGACGGGCTGGTAAGGTGGGAGGGTCCTGGTCCAAAACATGGGTTAACTTCTCGAAACCCAAAATAATTTTGTAGTTCCTGAGCCAATCTTTATAATTGGGTCCGGTCAGTCTATGTGTGTCCAGGATACGTGCCAATGGGTTGGACGCAGACATTTTCCTGTAGAGAGTCAAAGATTCTAGTTAGATACTGTAATTTTGACTTGACCAATTTATTTAGGAAATTTTATTTTTAAACAAATTAGCTCCCACTATTTTCTCGGATCCCTACACTCCCTCTGTAGAGATGCAAAAATCTCCACGATTAATGATTTCTAGTGGGTGGTGCGGTCTCACCAACTGACTCATCACCTCACCTAACAGTTATTGGTGATGGGTTAGCCAATGAGTGAACAACTCTTGTTCAATGATTCTCTAATCATGGTGCACCCAAACTTGGTCTCTAATTCATGAATCTCACCGTATCCGAAAATATTGATCCACTCCTTAGTTAAGTCAGACCCACCATTTGCATAGACTGGGTTCCTAATTGAGTCTCTCACCGTATCCGAAATATTGAGCCCAACTCATCCTCCAGCCCATAGCATCCAATGCCTAATAGACATGGTTGCATCTTCCGGTGCAACTGAGCCACTGTATCCAGCCGAGAACAATCAACCCCGGGAAGGGCCCGCACATCTACAATGGTGGAAGACCTCAGACTTAATCTTTTCTTAGGGAGAATTGATTCAGGTCTCATTAAACTAGACTTGGCATAGTCATAACAATTATGACTAACCTAGTGGCATGGGTTAGCTCGGATTATTGACCACCTCAGATCAGAACTGTGTCAACAGATATGGCCAGGTAAGTGAGATCCGGTGGAAGGAATATGCCATTAACTCGTACAAGAACGCATTCAGGTCGAGTAGCTTCCAATTAAAAATCCAGTCGGTCGTATGTGCCAAACTTACCTTAGACACCAAATTGTTGAGTCAGAACCAATTGGGTTAGCCTACAATCCAGACTCTAACCTCTGAGCCTAATTAGGTCTTGCTTGATCGTGACTCGATCTTGACCCAGACTTAATCCTATTAGGCTGGTCAATTTAAGCATTGTTGATCCCATCTAACCAACTCTTGATTCGGTTTGATCAACCGCTTAGACCTAATTGAGCTACCCAAGCCCGAACCCAGTATTATGAATATGTCTTAGATCTGAAATTCTCAATTTTAGACCTAATTAATATTCCATAATCTTAATTCTTAATTAAGTAGGGTTCATAAACAAAATATGCACAATAAATCCTAGGGTTTCAGGATCTAGGGTTTTGCAGAAAGTAAGTTTTGGATTTCTGATTAAGGACGAACACGCAGCACCCCTACACATCATAAGAACACCCCATCGAATGGAAGAGAGGGGGCCTTTAAACCCTTCTTCGTTCTTATGATCCGGACGGCCAAGAGGAACGCCTTAATCAGGAACATGTCAATACTACAAAACAGTTTTAGATCTATATCATATATCTCATATATAAATTAGATCTAATCATGGCATATTTTGCATACATCTCATGTATCAAATCATGCATATTTTCAGATCTAAATTATCTCATAATAATCTAAAAAATTAGATTTAAATTGATCTAATCAAAATAAATTCTAATCTAGACAATTATGTAGAACTATTCTACAACTAGTCTAGACATGCATCAATCATATCTCATATGATATTTAAAATTAAATAATTTTTATTTGCTATTTTTTAGATGTTATTATAACACTTATAATATCAAAAAATAGTAAATAAATAGATCTAAAATATGATTTAATCAGAATTAAATCAAAAACATGCAAGACTATTCTATAGAACTATTCTATTCTTAGAACTAGTCATGCATATCTTCTCTAATCTTAGATCCAAATCATTTAATTTTAATTTTTTCTGATTTTAGATCTGATCACATCTCATGTGACATCTAAAATCACTTATTTTCTTAATTAAAATAAATTTAAAATTAGATCTAAATACTTTTAGAACCATTGGCTCTGATACCAGTTGAAGGGAAAATCCTGATTTTTCGGTCCAGGTTCGTTCAGATCTGATCAGATCAAGAGATATATTTCAAAAATTTTTCTCTTGATCTAAATCAGATCTTGATATATTTCAGATCTGATTCTTATTATTTTAATAATAAAATAAAATTAAAGATAAATTAAATCAAATTTAATTTACCTGATTGGGTAATCCTATTACCCTGTTGATGATCCTGTTTGCAGCGGAAGGTTCTGGATCTAGCCACGCAAGCGCCTGGCCTCTACCGATATCCACTCAGGGTTGGATCTGGAGATCCTCTTCTTCTCTATCACATCCTCCAAAAATTAGATCTGGATCTGATCTGGAGGATCTTCAAAACTCTTTTGAAGATCAGCAGTCGTCCTTTGCAGCAGCGCAGCCTTCTTAGCTTTTTGATCGCCTTTCTTTGATCTGAATCGCACCAACCAAGGTCCAAAACTCCTTTTGGACGTGGAGAGCAAGGGGAGAAGAGTGGTTTGGCATGGAGAAGGAGGGGAGAGGCAGCCTTGGGGCATGGGGAAACTTGATCTCATCATATCTCAATTTAATCTGAGTTGGGTACAGGGTCTTATTTATAGACTAAGCTGTGATCCAACTCCTCTTCTTCCCAACCAATCACAACCCTTTGTGAAATCAGATCTAAATCTGATTGGTGGGAATAGAGTCCCCTGGATTCCTCCTTAGAGGGCACCTAAGACCAGTCAAAGTTGGTTCTTAGAAGAACTCTAATTGGAATCCAAAAAGGAGATGGAGTCCTTGTCCAACAAGGACTCCTAGGCGCCTCCAACTTGGGCACACGCCTAGGGTGGCGTGCGCCCTTCTCCTTGCCAGGTTCTGGCAGGGGGACAGGCCCCCACCAGCTCTCCAATAGGTGCATGACATGTGGTCAAAAGTCAAAGTGTCAATGGTCAACGTTTGACCAGTCAAAGGTAGACTTTTGACCAAAGTCAAAGAACAAGAAATGGCAGGTGACCAAAAATGGCAGGTAATGTCTTACAAAATAAGACAACCTTTTCTGACTTGGACAACCTCCAGTCAGACCATATGAAGGCCTCTGATTGAGCACAAACTCCTTTGGCTCAGACAGGACAACTTATTTATGATAGCAAAAGAAGAACGTTAGGTTCAATCGAGTGCTAGCACGATTTCCTTGAACCTAATTGAATCTCATTCAGATCAATTGAACTAGATCAGTTCAATTGATGATCACCAGATTCAAACCCTTGTTTGTGTGACCCAGTTAGGTTCAGTTCTGTATGGTAATGGGATATGTCATGATCTCTATCATCGACATCATCGAAACTCCTTTCGATGGATCAGAACTCTTCTGATTCGAACAGCTAGAATGATCGATCATCTAAATCATTCTAATTGCTCCCAAAATCCACCAGTGACACCTAGCAGTATATGGTGGCAACCCATCAGAGCTGAATGCGAACCTCTTGGTGCAGCTACCTGTGTGATTAAGTTCTTCTATCTTGAGCCCCGATCAGATTAGGGTTAAGGTGAACTCGTCAAACCCTAGTCTCTGTCATATGATGTAATCATTCGATTCGAGTCCAATGTGAAAATCTAAATAGAAACTCTTTCTATTATTTCACTCTACCATGGCCATGGATTTCTGGACTTGATTCTCATGATCATCATAGGGCTGCTCCTCTACCACCGAGGTAGATAGATTCCATCTTGATGCAATCCAGTTCCTACAATGAACATGTCTATAGCCAACATACACCTCAGGGTTCCATATGGCTAGGAGACCGAGTAATGGTGTAGTCAAACTATAACACCCTCAAGGTGAACTGCCGATGCATCTCAGGTCAAAGAACCAGACACACTACTGCAGCATCGAGTCAGTCATTGACGAGAAGGTAGACTCCCTAATGACTACTCGAGGTGGTCACGCTCAGTGCCCTCGTTCTCTAACGAGTACCTATACTCTCGCTCCGGTGTCTCCACACCGTAGACTCAAGACTCATCTACTAAAGAGAAGCGATTGTACACCAACCTTCCGGATCAATCACCATCCTCGTGATGATCCTATGGTCAGGAGCAATTTATGAGTTAATAATGATTATTCATGTCTTAAATTTTCAACTCTTGAAAATATGAATTATCATTACCATTAACTCAAAGGATGTATCACAGACACTAAATACACATATATGATAGAAAATAACCCATTTATTGCTTTTAGTCAAAATTACAATTTTGCCCCTAGAAGTGTATTACAAGTGTCAGCTAATTCTGGCTTCTAGGGCACATATATCTAACATCTAATCCCCTAAATAGATTATGCAGTATCCATATAGATATTTAAATTTTTTTAAATTTTTTATTTAATTAATTTAACTTTTAAATTTATTTATTTAGATAATTAATGCAATCATGCTATAATCTCTAGCAATGGTGCCAAAAATTTGATGCTTGTCATTACAGCATAAATAATAATTTAAACCAATTTTACTATGGATTAAAATGGTGGTAAGTCAGGTATTGATTTTTTTTAAAAATTGAAGGCTAACTTACATTTAATTTTAATTAAAAATAGAATTTTAGAATAATTTATAAAATAAAAATTTAAAGAAGTAAATTAAAGAGAATTAATAGAGTTTTAACAAATTAAAATAAAAGAAAGCAAATAATAATTAATTAAGTTTTTAGAATTAATTGAAAATATTGTAGAATATTGAATCCATCTACAGTAGGATTGTGGTAATTCTTTTTAATATAAGAATTTATATTTTAAAAATTTAGTTATGACTATAACCTATTTTTTTAGAGCATGAACAATATCTTCCGATCACGATCCATCTCAATTGAATCATAATCTATTCAATACTTAATTCTTAAAAATTGGTAACATAACTTTTAATAAATCTCTCTAACATAAACTATTAAATGAGTATAAATTCTATCTTTCGATTATAATCCATCTCCATAAATATAATCTATTAGATATTAATCAATAACAAGTATGTTAACACAAGATCTTATGTATGGAGGATAAATCAAAGATTATGTAGGAGAACATATTATTCATTCAATAAAATAAATTATAAAAATAAAAAAAGAAAAATATTATCCATACTAGAAAACTTCATCTACTTCTCCAGAATTCAGTCCTTTAGTCGCACATGATCGATGATCTATTCACCTCCGGCATCTACAAACTCCTTGGATAAGAAAAGAAAAAGAAAAAAAATAAATGAAGAAAGAAAGGAGAGAGGAGAGAGAGGCATGAAGGAGGCTAATGGGCTGATTTCCCCATAAGGGAGGGTCTATCCTGCTTCTAGCATGAAGTGAGGTTTAAACAGAGGAGAAATAGAGAGTTTTGAGTCCTTGCTGAAGTCTTATTTCAAGTTTAGCTCAAATACCATCTTCTTGATGTTATCTTGCCCTTGATTTGAGATCTAGCATCTAAAATCCATCAAAATTTGGCTTCCCATTATAGATTAGCACCTGGATCGCTTTCAGACTGTTAGATCTTCCATTAGATGATTTTTTGGGTATTGGATTGCACAATTGAAAGCCTGGGAAGTCCTAATCATCCTAAGAACTTGTCTTTGCCATCGGATTTTGATCGGTGATTATTTCAGCCATCAGATCATGCCTTCAGTCACCTGATAGTGCACAGCAGTTCGCCCAATCCATTGGATCTCGGTCGATAGTGACATCGATTGTTGGATTGCGCATATCAATTGGGCCTCCACTAAAAATCATGGGTTTGAAGGATTCTGACCATCTAATTTGATGCAAAGTAGTGTTTCAGCCATTCGTTAGCGCCTAATGAAGTCCCTGCATGAGCCGTGTGAACACCCAGACCACCACCATAGTGAATTGCCTAGGTAAGATTTGATGATTCTGATGTTCGCGTGACATCAGCCAAACAGCTGATGGGCTGAGCCAGTCGCTAGCGGACTGGCATTGAGCCATTAGCGTTGGAGCCTACGATGTGCTGCGTCGGGCCAGTTTGGTGTGCATGGGTTTGCAATCAATCTCAGCTGGTTTCCTGGTTCTAACTGAACCAGCCAGCCTTTTTTTATTTTATTTTTTTATTTTTTTTAGCATTCATTTAAACTCTAATTTAGCTCTAATTTTCGTCCAATCTGATTTGTTTAAACTAGAAAATTAAGCTCTTTGCACCGGTGAACTTCTTTCCTACAAAACATAAATAAAAGCATTAATTATTTTAAATAAATATTCATTAGTATATGATTTAATACTTTTTATTTATAAATTTATGATAGTTATCACTTCTTTTGAATATCAATGTTGGAATAAAATGTGGTATTGTAAATGTAAGTTCTTCAATATTATAGAATAGGCGATTAGGTTACATATCAAAAAAAAGATGACTAGATTGGTTAAGAAAGGTGTTTTACCAAATCTTGATTTTAGTAATTTTGATATAAGCATCAATTGCATTAAAAAAATAAATTAGAAGTCATAAAAAGCATGCCACTAGAAGTGAAGGACTTCTAGAATTGATGCATATCAATATTTATGGCTATTTTATACCTTATTTTGGGGGACAAAAGTATTTCATCACATTTATTGATAATTTTTTATGTTATGGTTATGTTTTTCAGTCATATGAAAGATCTGAAGCTTTGAAAGTCTTTAAGATATACAAAGATGAAGTGAAAAATTAATTAGATAGAAAAATTAAGATTATGAGTTCTGATTAGGGTGGTAATATTCTAAAAATAAATTAAATTTCTTAAATAGCATGGCATTATAGTATAGTACACTATGCCAGAGAATTTTCAATAAAATGGCATGGTAGAAAGACATAATTACACCTTGTTGGATATGATAAGAAGTATGAATGGTAATTCCTCATTACTCTTATATTTATAGGGAGAAACCTTGAAAACCACTATGTATATCCTAAATCGGGTTCCTAGTAAAGCCATTCTTAAAACTTTTTTTAAGTTATAGATGGGTAGAAAATCAAGTTTAAGGCATTTACATGTTTGGAGTTGTCTTGCAGAGGCTAGATTATATAATCCATAAGAAAAAAAATTGGATCCCATAATTGTTAGTTGTTATTTTATAAGATATCCAAAAAGCAAAAGGTTTTAGATTTTATTATCCATCACACATCATTAAAATTGTTGAAACTAGAACTACTTAGTTCATTGAGGATAGTGAAAATAGTGGGAGTGGTGAAGTGCGTAATACGGTGTTATAGAAAATAAGAGAATCTTTTTCTATTATAGTAACATTTAGAGATTTTCATATGAACTTGCTCAATCCTGAAATTATGGAACATCAATAGGTGATTGATATACCACATTCTGAACAAACTGTCAGTGAAGGATTGAAAATAATCAAAATAATGATACTAAATCTAAAATATTATGGAGATCTACTAGAATTAGAAGATCGGCTATTTCAAATGATTATGTTATTTACTTATAAGAATAAGATTATGTTGTTGGGATGAAGAATGATTTAGTTTTATTTAAGGATGTCATGAATAGTGATGATTCTGGACTTTGCTTAGATACCATGAAAAACTAGATGGAATCTATGAATAAAAATCAAGTCTGAAATATTATTGAATTGCCTAAAGGATTTAAGCCTGTAGGTTGTAAATAGATTTTTAAGTCCAAACAAGATTCTAAAGGTAATATTGAAAGATATAAGGCTAAACTTGTAGTAAAGGGATTCACTCAAAAGAAGGGTATCAATTATCATGAAACTTTTTTTCTAATTTCTAGAAAGGATTCATTCAGAATCATTATAGTACTAACAGCTTATTTTGATTTAGAGCTACATCAAATTGTTGTTAATACTGTGTTCTTAAATGAAGATTTAAAGAAAGAGGTGTATATAGAATAGCCTAAAGGATTTTAAGTGCAAGAAAATAAAAGGCTAGTATATAAATTAAAGAAATTCATATATAGTTTTAAACAAGCTTTCAAGCAATGGTACTTAAAATTTAATCATATCATTGCTTCATTCAGATTTAAGAAAAAAATTATTGATCAATGTATATATCTAAAGGTGAATGGGAGTAAGTTTATATTTTTGATACTATATACAGACGATATCTTACTAGCCACTAATGATTTTAGTATCTTATATAAAACTAAAAATTTTCTTTCAGAATATTTTGACATGAAAGATATGAAAGATGGTTCTTTTGTTCTTAGTTTAGAAATCCATCATGATAGGAATAAGAGGTTACTTAGTTTATCTTAGAGGAATTATGTTACTAGGATCCTAAAAAAATTTGGAATGTTAAGCTATGTGAGCTTAGGTATGGTGCTCTTATGCTTTGGAAGTAGGTGGAGAGAGACTAAGGAGCAAATGTAACCAAACATCGAAGAGCTTCAATCAATGCTTTAGTCGAGCTGGCCCAAATCCTGAGAGAGTCGGATCGAGTAGAAGTCCAGAAAGTGTATCAGAATGGCACACTAGAAGGATAGGCTCGATTCTTGTCAGAGCTAGCCCAAGCAAAAGTCAAGTCGGCTCGAGTTCTGAAAGAGCCAGCTCGAGTATCAAAATAGAGAGCAATGATTTAGACTCTCATAGGAGACATCACAGTCAAGCTGACCTGACTACTGATCAAACCGACTTGATCGAACAGTATGTGGTTTCTGTTCTGATCTAGGATTAGGTTTAATCTTAGGGACTTAGGTTCTTGGTTTGTGAGGTCCCAAGGGGCTAACCTATGGATTGGATTGGGATTAGTCCAATGGGTGTTTGCATGGAAGACAAGGGTGTATATGGATTCGAAAAGTGCATCACATTAGGTTAGCTAGGAGAGATTTTTGGGTTGGATCATATTGACTAGGTATATATACTCTGTATTGAGTTTGTAAACTAGAACAGAAATTAATACAAGCCCTTTTCTCCTTGAATATCTCTTTCTTCCTCTTTTATTTTCTCTCTCTTCTCCACGTCCTAGGGTTTTTTAGGATTTCACAGAACAACCATCTCTTTCGTCAGATCGTTATTGCTATTTCTATAAATATCAAGTAGCAAGGATTTTTTCCAATGAATTGCTATCAGAGCACTGGTTGTTAGATCTGGTGGAAGAAAGGATAAAGCTTCGCTTAGGATTATGGTAAGGTGCTAAATAGATTTCTTTGAACATAGTTTATTTTCGTATTTGGTTATTGGCGATCTGGTTGTGATGACATCAAGTACTATTAAGTCAAATTTTAGAAAGTTCGATGGCAAGGATAACTCCACCCTTTGGCAGCAAAGGATAAAAGATCTATTGGTACAGAATAGAATCTATAAGGTCTTGACTTGGAAAAGATCGAAAAAGATTTTTGTAGAAGAGTGGGAGGAACTTGAAGAGATATCCTTTAGCATGATTCGTGTCTACCTTGTTGATGAAGTATTGCTAGAGATTTACATTGAAACCACACCAAAGAGGCTTTGGCAGAAACTGGAGAATACATATATGGGCAAAAATATGACAAACAAGCTATGGTTGAAGAAACAACTATATAGTTTATGGATGCCCAAAGGAGGAGATCTAGTATTTCACATCTAGAAGTTTAATCAAGTTTGCTCAGATGTCATGAGCCTTGATGTGAAGATTGATGAGGAGGATAAAGCTCTCCTATTGTCGTGTTCACTGCCAGCAGCATATGATGGTCTCATCACTACTCTGGCATATGGAAAGGAGACATTAAACTTCGAGGAAGTTTTTAGAGTTCTCAGGTCTAATAAACAATGAGCAAGAATAGTCAAAGAAAACCCTAGCTCAAAGGTGCTTTCTATGAATGAGAGGTAAGGAAGGCTTAAAGAGAGGACTCAAGACAAATCAAAGGGCATTTCAAAGTCTCGAGAAAATCAAAAGGGTGTAAAATGCTACAAGTGTCATCAACCTAGTCATATTAGAAGGAATTGCCCACTTTTGAAGAATGAAAAGAGAAAGGGCACTTCTAAGGATGGATTGATTAGTGGGATTGGTGCTTTATCATTTGAAGATAGTGAAAATGATATACTGGTAGTATCAAATGAAGTTACAGAGTTGGACAACCACTGGACATCGGATTAAGCATGTTCCCACTGTTACACTACACATTAGGGGTGGTTCTTATCTTATGAGCAATCCAATGGAGGAAGTGTTAGTCTTGAAGATGATCACCCATATACAGTTACTGGTGTTGGTACAGTAAGCGTGAGAATGTATGATGAAGTTATATGGACACCCAACAATGTGAAGAATGTGCCATAACTGAACAAAAATTTGATATCCCTAGGCTACTTGGAAGGACAAGGGTAGGCTTTCGATTATTAACTAGGAATCAGGTGTTTGAAGATTTTCAAGGATTCATTCAAGGTGATGAAAGGAAGAAGACTGAGCAACAATCTATACAGGATGGAGGGCTCAGTAGTTATGGATATTGCGAAGGTGTCTGTAGCGGCACAGGAGGAACAACTAGCCTACAAGTTGTGGCACTATCGTATGAGTCACTTGAGTGATAGAGGGCTCATAGAGTTGAGTAGAAGAGGTCTAATTCCAGCATTGAGAAAAAAAAGAAAATGACCTATATGAGCCTTGCATCTATGGTAAACAGTATAGAGTTACATTTGCCAGCATTACCAAGCAGAGTAAGCTGCTTTGAAGCTAGTTCACTCAGATGTATGGGGATCGACTATTGGAAAATATGTCCTAAAGCCAATCATCAACCTATTGATAGTTGAGCAATATTGTAATAATAATTGATTTATTAATGAATAAAATAATATTTTGATATTTTCTCATCATAAAATTTACATCTTCTTACGAACTCTATTATTGTGATGAAGTCCTTAGGACTATCTAGCTTCGATAAAGAGATGATTTATCAATTAGATGTTAAAACTATTCATGACCAAATGATAGGTATTTAATAAGGATGACAGTATCTATCGAGCATAGATTGCTATATGCCATATAGGTTGGTTGTCCTCTTAATCAAGAAATATGGAGACACTGGTAAGACATACAGGTGAGATGTAGGGGTACATCAACAATGAATGTGACCAACTCTAGAGCATTCTACTATCGAGAATATCTTTAATGGGATATTGGTATAAGTATCCCTTAGACCTAAGATCACCCCTGTGGCTTGCAAGTAACTCACTGTGCTTTGGTACTAGACTAACTAAATTTTTAATTTAGTAACGAAAGGTTTTCGGGCATAGTCATGTACTTGTAAAGTCTGTGTGTGATCAAGATGGGATTAATCACTCCAAGAGTAGGTTTGGACCTATGGGGTCACATACATTAGAGTTCACGATCTGATCGGATGGTTGATCAATGATTAAGAATCATTTTAGGGTTAAACGATCAATACGATTGATGTTTAATCTTGTGCAAGTATTACAGGAGGATTGATTAGCAATTGGATTGCTAATTGGTTTAATTTGATTAAGCTAGAGGGCTAAGATTAACTCTAATTAAATATAATTTAATTAGATTTAGTTTGAGCTTGATTGGATCAAGTTCAATTGGTTTATTGGATAAGCCAATTTCATGGAAGAACTAGTCCTAGTTCAATTAGGACTTGGGTCAACCAAATTTTTAATTTAATAAAAAAATTAAATTAAAGTTAAATTAGATTTAATCTGATTTAATTAGATTCTTAATTAGGTTAGGATTTAATTTAATTAGATTATTTTACTTCTGGTTTAATTTGGTTTAAGAAACCATATTTGACCAAGTCAAATATGGAATCCTAGTAAGACTTGGATTCCATCCTTGCGCCACCTATACCTTATGCCCCCCCACTCCCACTCTCTCTTAATTTTTGGCATGAAATCCCCCTTGCCCTAATGTTCATGCATGCCTCCTCTCCCTGTCTCTTTCTTGTTTGGAATTAAGTTGTGGACCATGTTCATAGATGGCAAGTTGTTGTGGTGTTGGACTCTATATGATAGAATCCCAACAAACCAAAACAACTTCCCATGTGTGCCACCCACCACACTGATTCTTCTCTAATTTTCCATGGTGAAAAGAAGGCTTTTTGTGCACCTACTCCTGATGGTCCATGGCAAGGAATAAAGAGGGGGCGCCGAACACTAGTTGCCTAAATTTGTCCTACCTTGTCTAGGTATTTGATCTAGAGAAGGATTCCTCCATGTCTCTTTATAAGAAGGTCTTTTTGGTCTGATTTTTGGATAGATTCTAGACATTAGAGAGTGCTCTTGGGCATGTGAAAATAGAGAGACAAACCTTTGGGGTATAGGGATTTCGTAGACACCAATCTAGGTGTCTAGGTGAGAGAACAGAGAAGAAGAAGAGGGTCTTCTTCTAGGGTTCCTTTGTTCTTCCCTTCTACTCCTCTTTCATAGTGATTTTGGAGTATTGTTTTCAATAGAAAGTCTCTTCCTTTTTCTTCTGATTTCTTGGAGTATCCAAATCTTGAAGAAGGAAGCACTGCATCGACCATCGAAGAAGGATCAGCATAGTACTAGCATACTATGCTAATTTTCGAGCATCGAACTTCTGATCAGGATTCATGGGCTCGTGTGGATATCTCTTAGAGGTCAGATGATGGTGTGGCTTAGAGCTATATCCTCAAGCCTAGATTAGTTAGTTAGAACATCTAACTTGCATAGGTAATATGGATCTGATCCTCTGTTATATACCAGCAATAGATCTAGTATAGATCCATGTTGATGTGATCAATATGTCTTTCTCTTCTAATGATTTTTAATT
Source organism: Cocos nucifera (assembly GCA_006176705.1). NCBI lineage: Eukaryota > Viridiplantae > Streptophyta > Magnoliopsida > Arecales > Arecaceae > Cocos > Cocos nucifera. The sequence goes on from QRFJ01004424.1 coordinate 31,920, forward strand.
TTTGATTTAATCACATGCTATAATCATGTAATAAAATCTTAGATCTAGGGGTTCTCTGATTTTATGATTTAATTTTGATTAATTCCTTTCTTCTACTTCTTAGATCTTGAGAAAGTTTCAAGATCTAGCCCTGAAAGCCTAGATCTAGTTCCTTCAATTTGTATCAAAATATAGATTCGTTATTACATGATTTTATGTGCATGTTTAGATTATTTCTTAGATTAGATCATATTTATAATCTAATTACAAAATCTAAAATTAAATATTTTGATCATACAAACTGATATATGGTTGTCCTACTGTAAGGTTTATCCCTTATAATGGAGAGATTATCCTGATTCGTGTAGACCTATTTCTTATCATAAATTTGTTACATGTGATCTAATTTTATTTATAATTTATTAGATTTAAAAGAATTTTAAATCAAAAAATAAAAATTTTAGACTACACGAATTGATTATAAGATTGTCCTATTGTAAGATTTATCCTTTATAGTGGAGAGAATGTCCTAGTACATGTTGATCTAAAATATTGATCATAAAACTTTAAATTAGATCTAAAAAATTTTATGATCTGATTAAAGATATTTTAATCTAATTTTAATCATCATAAATGTGTTAGATTTTATTTATGGTAATTTATGATTAATTGGAATTGAAACTATTTTGATTACATGAACCTATTTAGATTAGATCTAAAGTAGTTTCTTGCTTATCTTATTTGCATATTGATTATGAAACAAACATGCAACTAGGTTGGTAGAACCATGTTGTAAAAATATTTTATAAATAAAAAAATTAATTTTGAAAAGCTAAACCCTAATCCTTATTCCAAAACTTAATTAAGAATTAGGAAGTTATTTTGATTAGGATCTAGGATTGTGAATTGAAGGTCCTAAGACACAAATCATAACACATTGGGTTAATAGATTAGTGAAGATTAGGTCCATTAATTATGTTAGACTTAGGTTTAGAATAAAAAATGGACTTAATTAGAGAATTGACTAAATCTAGTCAATTCTTGTCTTAGATTAGGTCAAGAATTCTCTAGATCAATTACAATAGTTGTAGTTGGTCAAGTCCATATCTTTAATGAAACCTAAGATGGACTTGATTTTTGGCTATGCAATCTAGTATGAAATATTAAGTTGATTTAATCGAGATTAATTAAATTAGTTGGTATCTAAGATAAACTAGATCAATAGTCTTTAATTGGCAGCCCGCTTACCTGGTCAATTCTGATGGTATCTAAGGCATGCTTTGGCAGACCCTCCTACTGATCAAACTTACCTAACCACTTAGTGAGATTATATTTTGATTGAATCACTTGACTATTTGAGCTACCCATGTCAGCTAGGTAAATTAATGTGACTAATTTAGGTGCTCCTAGACCTGCCTATTAATGGTCTCCTTTAAGCTGACTTCGTGAAGCCAGTGGAAGGATCATGACAAGCTAGTTAATCTGACCTTCTCTCCTCTAAATTAGTTCAATTAAATCCTCTAAAATTATTAGGTCCTTAAAATAAAATAGTTATGGTGATAACTAAATCATAGCCTCTCATTAAATGGATGATAATGGGTCCATTAGTTGGATAACAATTGGAGACCCTTAGGCTTGGTGCTTATCCGCTAATGAAATTATTAGTCATAATATGATATTTTGATAGCATCTCTCTAAATGGTGGTTAGATTATCCAACTATAGTTGGGCTTAATCATTCATTGGTTAGATAGACCAAGTATGATCATGTTAATGACTGGACCTAATCGAGATTTTTAGTGGAGGCCCTAGCTTACTGAAAAGATACCTGGAGAAAAATTAAATTACTAAAAATTATTTAAAAAAATAATTTATTATGAACCTATCCTTAAATGTTCGTAGGTTGATCAACCATAGTTGGGCTTGTAAGCAGTCTATGTGGATTCTACTACCTACTATGAAATTAGGATAATTCCTCGAATTGGTGGTAGAGGCTACCAATTCGAATAAAATAGTGGAAGAACCTTTTGATTAAAGTCTAAATCTTAAGGATTAATAAATTAGTTACTAATTAGATTTTTAGTTCTCCTTTATGTAGTTAAACCCAAACCACAGTTGCTCCATTCATTGTTAAATAGTGATAAACTTATGGAATCTAACTTCGATAATAAGTATCAAAAGTTAAATGTTGTTTAGTAGCATAAAGTGGTTCGTGCTGGGGCCTCTATGCCCAGATTAAATATAAGACTCAAGAATAATCTAGATGAGGTAGAGTGCTGTAAAATGCAGAGGCATTGGAAGAGAAACTATCCTCAGTATCTTGATTTCCATGACCCCAACAGGCTGAATAAGAGAGATGAGCAAGTAGTTGCTGATCAAGGATGTTGTATGATAACAACTTCTAATTTCTTTATTTGTGATGCTTCTACTTGGGTATTTAATATCGAAAGTCTAGTCCATATTTGCAATATGATGCAATGACTTCAAATTAGTAGAAGATTTGAAAATAATGAGTGATTTCTAAATGTTGGAGATGGAAGGTTTGTTCTAGTTCTAGCTATGAAAATAGTGCAACTTATTCTCAATACTAATATCATTTCTTTAAATGAATATCATTATTGTCCTTTCTAATGAATATTATCTCTATTGACCGTTTTGCCAAAGATGGTTATCATTTATCTATAAAGGAAGATTATTGTAATATCATTATGAATAATATTACAATAACGCAAGGATAACAAAGAAATGGTATTTACATTTTATCACAGCTTGTGAGTATAATGTACACTTGTAGAAAATATCCTAGATTAGATAATATCTCTGATATCTACCTATGGCATTGTAGGCTAGGTCACATTAACAAGAATAGGATAAACAGGTTGATCCAAGAGGGAATCCTTGAAGTTAGTGATTGTGAAAGAGCCACCTTTTACTGGAAAAATGATGTATGTGGACTTATTGTACAAGTGCTAGATGTGGATATTTTTACTTCATCACTTTTATAGATGATCAATTCAGGTACAGATATATCTATCTGATGAAACATAAGTTAGATTCATTTAAAATATTCAAAAGATTCCAAAGTGAAGTAGAAAAATAAACTAAAAATAGTATTAAAACTCTTTGATTGAATCGAGGAGGTGAATATCTATCTAGTAAGTTCTTGACCTATCTAAGAGAGAATGAAATTCTCTCATAGTGGAATCCTCTTGAGACACCACTGTTAGATATATGTGCCCTAGAAGCCAGAATTGGCTGACACTTGTAATACACTTCTAGGGGCAAAATTGTAATTTTGACTATAATTAATGAAATGGGTTATTTTCTATCACACATGTGTATTTAGTGTCTGTGATACATCCTTTGAGTTAATGGTAATGATAATTCATATTTTCAAGAGTTGAAAATTTAAGACATGAATAATCATTATTAACTCATAAACAGCTCCCGACCATAGGATCATCACGAGGATGGTGATTGATCCGGAAGGTTGGTGTACGATCGCTTTTCTTTAGTAGATGAGTCTTGAGTCTACGGTGTGGAGACACCGGAGTGAGAGTACAGGTACTCATTAGAGAACGAGGGCACTGAGCGTGACCACCTCGAGTAGTCATTAGGGAGTCTACCTTCTCGTCAATGACTGACTCGATGCTGCAGTAGTGTGTCTGGTTCTTTGACCTGAGATGCATTGGCAGTTCACCTTGAGGGTGTTATAGTTTGACTACACCATTACTCGGTCTCCTAGCCATATGGAACCCTGAGGTGTATGTTGGCTATAGCATGTTCATTGTAGGAACTGGATTGCATCAAGATGGGATCTATCTACCTCGGTGGTAGAGGAGTAGCCCTATGATGATCATGAGAATCAAGTCCAGAAATCCATGACCATGGTAGAGTGAAATAATAGAAAGAGTTTCTATTTAGATTTTCACATTGGACTCGAATCGAATGATTACATCATATGACAGAGACTAGGGTTTGACGAGTTCACCTTAACCCTAATCTGATCGGGGCTCAAGATAGAAGAACTGAATCACACAGGTAGCTGCACCAAGAGGTTCGCATTCAGCTCTGATGGGTTGCCACCATATACTGCTAGGTGTCACTGGTGGATTTTGGGAGCAATTAGAATGATTTAGATGATCGATCATTCTAGCTGTTCGAATCAGAAGAGTTCTGATCCATCGAAAGGAGTTTCGATGATGTCTATGATAGAGATCATGACATATCCCATTACCATACAGAACTGAACCTAACTGGGTCACACAAACAAGGGTTTGAATCTGGTGATCATCAATTGAACTGATCTAGTTCAATTGATCTGAATGAGATTCAATTAGGTTCAAGGAAATCGTGCTAGCACTCGATTGAACCTAACGTTCTTCTTTTACTATCACAAATAAGTTGTCCTGACTGAGCCAAAGGAGTTTATGCTCAATCAGAGGCCTTCATATGGTCTGACTGGAGGTTGTCCAAGTCAGAATAGGTTGTCTTATTTGTAAGACATTACCTGCCATTTTTGGTCACCTGCCATTTCTTGTTCTTTGACTTTGGTCAAAAGTCTACCTTTGACTGGTCAAACATTGACCATTGACCCTTTGACTTTTGACCACAGTGCGGGCCCTTCCCGGGGTTGATTGTTCTCGGCTGGATACAGTGGCTCAGTTGAACCGGGAAGACGCAACCATGTCTATTAGGCATTGGATGCTATGGGCTGGAGGATGAGTTGGGCTCAATATTTCGGATACGGTGAGAGACCCAATTAGGAACCCAGTCTATGCAAATGGTGGGTCTGACTTAACTAAGGAGTGGATCAATATTCTGGATACGGTGAGATTCATGAATTAGAGACCAAGTTTGGGTGCACCATGATTAGAGAATCATTGAACAAGAGTTGTTCACTCATTGGCTAACCCATCACCAATAACTGTTAGGTGAGGTGATGAGTCAGTTGGTGAGACCGCACCACCCACTAGAAATCATCAATCGCGGAGATTTTCGCATCTCTACAGAGGGAGTGTAGGGATCCGAGAAAATAGTGGGAGCTAATTTGTTTAAAAATAAAATCCCTAAACAAATTGGTCAAGTCAAAATTACAGTATCTAACTAGAATCTTTGACTCTCTACAGAAAAATGTCTGCGTCCAACCCACTGGCACGTATCCTAGACACACATAGACTGACTGGACCCAATTATAAAGATTGGCTCAGGAACTACAAAATTATTTTGGGTTCAGAGAAGTTAACACATGTTTTGGACCAGGACCCTCCCACCTTACCAGCTCGTCCATCCACTGAACAGAGAGCATCTCTGAAAAAATGGATTGACGAAGATAATAAGGCCAGATATTACATGTTGGGCTCGATGTCTGATGAGCTCCAGCGCCAACATGAAGATATCGGGACTGCTCGCCAAATGTTGGCTCACCTGTCAGGAGATGTTTGGTGAACAGAGTCGCGCAGCCAAATATCAAGTCACGAAATGACTTTTTAAGGCTAAGATGCGTGATGGGCAGTCAGTCCAAGATCACTGTCTGACAATGATCAAGGACATGGAAGAGCTTGAGAAGCTCGTGTGAAGTTAGGACTTGGATCTGCAGAACGATATTATTCTGCAATCCTTGACTGATGCATATGGGCAATTCATCATGAATTACCACATGCATAAACTTCAAAATTCCTTGGCCGAGTTAATGAATATGCTGGTTACCGCTGAGCTTTCTATGAAAGGTTCTAAAGGCTCAGTTCTTGCTATGGAACGGACTTCTTCCAAAAGAAAGTCTTATGGAAAGAAAAAGAAGTCTGTGAAAAAGCAAAAGGTAGGAAGGATCAAAGAAGAAGAAGGCAGAACCGAAGAAGAAGGTCGATGGCAAAGGAAAGTGTTTCCATTGCAACAGCGACGGCCATTGGAAGCGGAACTGCCCTACTTACCTGGCCACCCTGAAAGAACAAGAAGGAAGGTCCTTCTGGAGGTATGCTCGTTATTGAGTCTAACCTTACGGTTTCTTCTGCATCCAGTTGGGTGCTTGACTCTGGTTCTAGTGCTCATCTGTGCACTTCTATGCAGGGTCTTGAGGATAGCAGGAGGCTGAGGGATGGAGACATGATCCTACGCATCGGTAATGGAGCAAGAGTTGCTGCAGTAGCCGTGGGAACATACCCTCTTCGATTACCATCTGGTTTAGACTTAGTTTTAAAAGACTGTTATTATGTGCCTGCAGCTAGCAGGAATTTGATTTCTGTTTCATGCTTAGCACAAGAAGGTTATGTGATCACCTTCTTTAAGGACCATTGTAACATTCTTTATGAAAGAAATAAAATTGCAAATGGTTTCCTTATTAATGGTCTTTATCAGCTTGCATATTGATGTACCTATTTTAACTATCGAGCAAAACGTGAATGCCAAACGACCTAGGGATAGTCCAAACGACAGATATCTATGGCACCTGAGATTAGGTCATATAGCAGAAGATAGGATTAACAAATTGGAGAAAAATGGGCTATTGAGTCCATTGACTTTTGAGTCATATCCAACTTGTGAATCTTGTCTTCAAGGCAAAATGACTAAACTCCCTTTTGTTGGACATGGGGAGAGGGCCACAGATCTCCTTGCCCTAGTACATACTGATGTGTGCGGCCCATTTGATGTGCCGGCTAGAGGCAATTTTGTCTACTTCATTACCTTTACCGATGATCTGTCTAGGTATGGGTATGTGTATCTTATGAGACATAAGTCTGAAGCTTTTGAAAAGTTCAAAGAATTCAGACATGAAGTAGAAAAACAAACTGGAAAACCCATTAAGGTTCTTCGATCAGATCGAGGAGGTGAATACCTTAGCCGAGAATTCCTAGACTATCTTAAGAAAAATGGCATAGTCTCTCAATGGACTCCACCAGGAACACCTCAACTCAACGGGGTTTCAGAATGGAGAAATCGGACTCTATTGGATATGGTTCGATCCATGATGAGCTTCACAGACCTCCCTGATTTTCTTTGGGGACATTCATTGTTAACTTCAATCTTATCTACTGAATAGGGTTCCCTCTAAAACCGTTCCTACCACACCGTATGAGATATGGCACGGTAAGAAACCAAGTCTGAGTCATCTCAGAATTTGGGGTTGTCCGGCTCATGTCAAAAGACAACAAGCGGACAAGTTAGAGTTTAGGTCCTTTAGAGCTCGATTCATAGGATATCCTAAAGAGTCATTAGGATACTATTTCTACATTCCAGAAGACCACAATGTGATTGTGAGTCGACATGCCATCTTTCTTGAAAAATAGTTTATTCAAGATAGTGGCATTGGAAAGCAGATTAAGCTTGATGAGAAAGTCTCACAAGTACAAAGAGCTAAGGACCAATTGTGGAACCAAATCAGGTTGAGCCAATAAGAACACTACCTCCTCCACCTCGTAGATCGGAAAGAGTTTTCCCATCCCCCTGAAAGATACTTAGGTATTATTTCAGAGGATAGTAGAGAAAATGTTCCTCATAGGTAATGGTGCTCATGGTGATGATCCCAAAACCTACAACGAGGCGATATCAGATATCGACTCCGAGAAATGGCTTGAGGCAATGCAAGTCAGAAATTGACTCGATGCACTCAAACCAAGTCTGGACCTTGGTAGATCCACCAGAAGGTATAGTACCTATTGGGTGTAAATGGATCTTCAAGAGAAAGATTGGTGCAGATGGGAATGTGGAGACATTCAAGGCTAGACTAGGTGGCAAAAGGTTATAGTCAACGCGAAGGCATTGACTATCAGGATACCTTTTCCCCAGTGGCTATGCTAAAATCCATCCGCACATTGCTTGCTGTTGCAGCCTATTTCGATTATGAAATATGGCAAATGGACGTGAAAACGGCATTCTTAAATGGATATCTTGAGGAAGATATCTATATGGAACAGCCGCTAGGTTTCACATCCAGTGATACTGATCACAAGGTTTGCAAGCTGCAAAGGTCCATATATGGACTTAAGCAAGCATCTCGGAGCTGGAACACTCGTTTCAATGATGTGATCAAAAAGTTTGGTTTCATCAAAAATGAAGAGGAACCATGTGTTTTCAAAAAGGGTCAGTGGGAGCGCTGTTGTCTTCCTCGTATTGTACGTGGATGACATCCTCCTTATTGGGAATGATATTCCCATGTTGACATCAGTCAAATGTGGTTGTCCAAGGAATTCTCCATGAAAGACCTAGGTGAAGCATCCTTTATTCTAGGAATTAAGGTCTATAGGGATAGACCGAATAGGATGCTAGGACTTTCACAGAAGATGTACATAGAGGAAAGTACTAAAGAGGTTTAGTATGGAAAACTCTAAGAGGGGATTAATACCCTTCAGACATGGTATTCATCTTTCCAAGAAGATGTGCCCCAGCACACCTGAGGAAATAGAACGCATGAGCAAGATCCCTTATGCTTCTGCAATAGGGAGCCTCATGTATGCCATGCTATGTACACGACCTGATATAGCCCATGCTGTGAGTGTCACAAGCAGATATCAGTCAAATCCAGGTGAAGAACACTGGACTTCTGTGAAATGTATCCTTAAGTACTTGAAGAAGAACTAAGGATATGATGTTGGTCTTTGGTAATGGAGAACTCCAAGTCCAGGGATACACAGACTCGGATTTCATGTCCGATATAGATGATCGAAAGTCGACATCTGGAAGTCTGTTTGTGTGCAATGGTGGTGCTGTCAGCTGGAAGAGTTCCAAGCAAACTGTGATAGCAGATTCCACCATGGAAGCAGAATATATCGCTGCATCAGAGGCTGCGAAAGGAAGCATTCTGGTACAAGAAGTTTGCTGCAGAAATTGGAGTAATGCCATCAGATGCCATTCCTCTATACTGCGACAACAATGGCGCCATAGCCCTTGCTAAGGAGCCGAGGTCTCACCAGAAATCCAAGCACATTGAGCGGCGATACCATCTCATCCGCGATTACCTCGAGAAAGGTTACGTCGAGGTCAAGAGAGTCAACTCCGCAGATAATGTGGCAGACCCACTTACAAAGCCGTTGGGCCAGCAGAAGATCGAAGCCCACCTTGAGAAGATGGGACTTAGACTTGTAGCCAATTGGCTTTAGGACAAGTGGGAGATTGTTAGATATATGTGCCCTAGAAGCCAGAATTGGCTGACACTTGTAATACACTTCTAGGGGCAAAATTATAATTTTGACTATAATTAATAAAATGGGTTATTTTCTATCACATATGTGTATTTAGTGTCTGTGATACATCCTTTGAGTTAATGGTAATGATAATTCATATTTTCAAGAGTTGAAAATTTAAGACATGAATAATCATTATTAACTCATAAAATGCTCCGACCATAGGATCATCACGAGGATGGTGATTGATCCGGAAAGGTTGGTGTACAATCGCTTCTCTTTAGTAGATGAGTCTTGAGTCTACGGTGTGGAGACATCGGAGCGAGAGTACAGGTACTCGTTAGAGAACGAGG